>OMMV01039707.1:7440-21590 GCA_900302635.1 Chatrabus melanurus | reverse complement strand
GGGCAGTCCGTACGGATCACAGATCAACTATGATCCTTTACACCACCAGCAATCTGGAATTAAAACTACAGTAAAGATAACAAGGCAAGTAATCTGTGCATTTTCATCAAAGTCAGTGGTTTCTGAAGTGTGGACTGGGGCCCCAGGAGGGCACGTTGTAATTACAACAGGTCTGCGAACAAATCAGGGAAGTAATGTGAAGTCCAACAAAAATTAAATGTCTAATTCACCTAGAAGCATTTTTCTTTTGCTTTTTGTTAGTTGCTGGTGATGACACCACAGCACCCCACCAGTCTCCGCCCTTATGTGGTTTGGTGCTGAGTGAATGTTTTTGCAGTGACTGGAGTGCTAATCTTTCCAACAGCCCTGTGGAGAGATTCCTCCAGGCTGAGGACCACCTGCAGATTACCGTCATACACAGGATGGAGCAATTTGAGGTTCACTGTCTTGCTCAATTGCACTTCACAGAGACGAGAATAACTCGGTTGGAGGACAAACGCTCCACCCACTGAGCAATGAGTGCTCTGATGAAAGGCTCTCATAACGCAATTTTCAAAGGATTATGCAGACAGAAAGACAACATGTAAAGCACAAGATGGACACATTTTTCCACAGGGAAATGAATCATAACAAGCACACGTCGGTCAAAAATAAAATATCACAAAGTCCATTTTGCTCTCAGGTTCATTGTCAGCATAATTCACGTATTAAATATTAAAATATTGTTTTTTGTCACTGTGCTGTGAATTTTGCATGGGACATGTGTTTGATTATATTCTAATCACTAGCTGATGTGTTTTTCTGCTTGATGGTAAAAGTATGGAAACAACTGATCTAAGTCATCCAGGTCATTCAATGATCCAATTTTTAAAAGTCAAACAGTTGAATCCAACCTTTTAGCTGTCAGATTGTATAACTGAAGGCGACCACATATTGTTCTGTTTCACTGTTCTGTTTTACAGTTTTGGAGGCCTTATACTGGACAAGACAGTGAGTGATCCAAACTTTGAGGGCATGGCTGTTTTTACACCCGTCATTAATGGTAAGCAGCAGTTTTTGAAAGTGCCAACTCAGAACCACATTACTGCGCCACAGTAGAGTCACTCTAAGAAGTGAAGGCAGTTAAATGTTATGGCAGATTCACTGGGAATCAAGTTTAAGTTTTTGCAAGTTAACATTCCTTAACATGAACCCATCCAGTGATTGCTTCCAAGGTAGACATCAATCTGAAACATTTGGTATGGTTTAAAAATGTTGTAAATTGTACATCATTTGAAGTTAAAGGGCAAAAACATGCAGAACTGGCAGTGACAACAGTTCGCAAAAATTATGGAATTGCCCAACATAGAGAGTGTTCATGCAGCTTTACAGCTTTGTAGCAAATAAACAAATCACAAATATGACATTGTGAAACATAAATATGGTTCTTTGAATTAATGGCATCTTTTTTACAGATCAAGTAGAGGAAAAAAAATGCAAATAATTCTGGATTTCAGACCTTAACAAGCTGAAGGACTTGGCTGACTGAAAGGAAACATGGCCCCAACAAGAGGGTTGAAACAATGGAAAGGATTATAAAACTCCCCCAATCAGGAAATCCAACAGAGTGTCGAAAGATGTTGGTTGTTCCCAGTCAAATGTGCAAGTATAAACAACATGGGAAGGTTATACCAATAAAACATACAGGTAGACCAAGGACTAGGTCAAAGTGTCAGGATAGAAAACTCAATGCAATATGCCTTGATAATAGAAAATACACAACAAAACAAATGAGTGGAAACGGGACTAAACAGAAGAAAGACAGTGGGCTGAAGAGAACCAATCATGGAGTGTGGATAATTAGATGGAACTGATATTCGGCAGTGAATCCCAATTCAGCATTGGCCAAGGAGATGAAGCTTGAACTTTTGCCTGTAGTAGAGTCAAAACAGTAATTAACTCCCAAAAAGTTGCAAGAAAATGTTTTGTGGTGTTTTCCTGTAGTATTTGGTCTAGAGAACAACATATCAAAAGTTGACCAAAATTGGAACATCAGAAAGGGTCTAATTACGATACAATTACAATATGGCCACCATTTGACCCAAAGTGAAATATCTACGCATATTCTTTGAAACAAGCAGTTGTAAATCACTTGAAAAGTAAAAACCAACCATACAATGCTGTACCTACGAAGTCTTGAAGTTGACAGGAGAGCTGCAGAGTTGTGACGTCATGCTCGATGTCATGCTTGACGTTATGATGTCACAAGGACATTATGATGATGTCATGGCTTAGTTACTGGTCGTCTGATGGGAAATTAAAATTCCTAAACACTGCGTTTTATAGAAGTGCCTGAAATAGTTTTGTCCTTGCATTTGTTGAGCAAGGCATCATCATGTTGTTCCCAATGACGTCAAGACGTTGATGCTCAGCCACACTCGTGACAGACGTGCAGCTTCTTATACACAAAACGACAAAGAATTTCTGTTCAGTGTCCACTTTTCTAAATGCGTTTGTAAAAAAAAAAAAAAGTCATTCCAGTTACCAATTGGGACATCAGCACTGCTTTACAAACAGAAGTCACAGTCTTCATTTTCTTCTAAAATAGGTGAATGCTACATATTTTTGCAGTTGCCATCCTGGCAAGGTCCACAAGCTCCGGTGCACTCAAGTCCATCCTTTTTACAACTACATTTAAATGTGTTGCATCCAGCTAAACAGTTGCAGTGAGCCATGTCAGGTGTAGGATTATTGTCCATCATCATCAGCTTTTCTCTTTGAATTTCCCAGCCCCATTTTTTTAGGGTCCACGTCGGCACTGTGGCCCATCCATTCCATCACTTCTAGGTAACTGCGTAGTGAGTGATGTTTTGCAGCTGAGGTGGTTGGAGGTAATCGCTCCGGGGTTACAAATGTCTTCGCTGTCACGACTTTTTTCACAGGTAGCTATAGCGCAGTGATGATAGTCAGATGTTGACCCATTAAATAATGACACCATTGCCTTCCACCCAGCACTTTCTACATCAGCTTGATCTGTGTTTGGTGCACAGAAAATCGTAATTCAGTCACCACTGGAGACTTTTTTTAAACACCAACTTTTTTCCCGACACCAAAGATTCTGGAAGTAGTGTCGCAGCCGGTGAATGCATGGACAAACAACAAATGAGTGCAGACCTCATTCACAAGTAACCTTTACAAAGTTCTGATACTGTAGACATTTGGTTTCCCTTTGTTGGATGAAAAGTACAGTTCCTTGTTGTCTATTTTCCTATGATACAGAAGTAGGATTACTAGATCTGTATCTTCTCCGATGACTGTGGTTGATTTGGTATTGCGATAGCGACAGCTGCTTTCACTATGTCCACTTTGTCTCAGGCGTACCGCAATCATGTCAATTACTACTACTGTTCTGCACTACTGTTGTGGGCCTGCTAACTAGCTCTGCTTAGTCACTTAGCTGCCTTTTGGTTTATTGGCATGTCTGTTGTTTACTTTAAAAAAATTCAGTTACACCATCTAAAGTGCTCTTTATCCAAATTTGATAAAAGGAACATAAGTTGATGGAAGGCTACATCATGACGTCATGAATGATGTCACTTGGGTACATTGTCCGAGATTATAGGACGATGACTTCACTAAAGTACTGGTTTTAACAGTCTATTTATGCACATAAATGGATATAACAGGTATGTTTGTTGGATTATGAGCAGATATGAAGCCCTCTCCACCTGAGGTCGACGTCTTTATTTAACATCGCATTTGGACCCTTTCTGATGCTCCAATTTTGGCCAACTTTGGATATCTTGTTCTCCAGATCAAAAACTATAGAAAAAAACACCTATAAACATAGGGGGTTTAACCCATTTTTTTTCGTTATTTTGACTCTACTACTGAAAAAATATATAAATATAAGCGCTCGTTTGTGCGCCCCTGCCTGTGTATGGTTATCATGAGGCAGCAGAAAGTTGTTGCACCACAGGCCAGCAAATACCTGGGTTAAAGTCAAGTGCAGTTGTTTAGCTATTTACGTGGTGCAATATTCAGATACACCTCACATAGGTGGGTTCAAGATGTGTTTGTACATCCCTGTTTGTACACACAGGGATGCACGTTACCACATCATACTACAGCAAACTGAATTGAAAACAAAATTAACAATGAAATAAGAGTAAAAACAAATGGGGCAGACAGCTACAAGACAGGGCTGGCCACAGTATTTAGGTGCAGCGGGGATTGGGGGAGGCTGCCCCTGGTGGGATATGGAGGAGATCTGGTGGTCAGAGTAGGATGAGGAGGAGGTATTGTGGAATGAGGCGCTCAAATACTTCACCTCAGGGAGCTCTGGTGGATGACTGCTGCTCCTGTAAATTATCTGCTCATGCACTTTGCACATGGACCCGTTTGCTCGTCAGAAAACGTCTCACTTCTGAGTTCAACATCTAAACAGCAATGCGGCCAGATACCCACAATCCAAAACCCCATGACTAATTAAGTGACTAAGTATACCTACTCTGCACCCTGTGCCCCACTTTGTGCTCAGATTACGCACAGTGGGAATGACAGTGTCAAGTTGGACATGCTGCCTACACACTTGTGCTATGTGCTTCAGACAATGTCATAGTTTGTCAAGATAGGGCCCTACGACTGTTCGCCTGGTTTTAGGAAAACTTTAGCAAATGTTAGCTTCGCGTTGTGTCCACTAACATTAAGCAGCCTTCCGATTCCTGAAGGGAACAGAAAGCAGCTTGAAGTCTCCAAGAGAGTCTGGCTGCAGACCTCACCTGGGAGTAAATCTCCTCTGAGGGTAAGGAAATCGATATGGCAAAATCACTTCACAAACTCGGAAGACGCTGATAAGTAAAGTACGGTATGTAAAAGAACATCACAAACGGTGATATGAGTTCTTCCTCTAAGCGAAAACATCTGTGTTAAAATAAAAATAATACATATTTCCATATTTGTGTCAGATTGGCTGGCATCATTTCCTTAAAAATGATGAAAATACAAAACCCATAATTCCATGCGTCAGATTGACTTCATTTCCTTACCCTCAGAGGAGGTTTTTACTGACACAGGAGATACTCCCAGGTGAGGTCTACAGCCAGACCCTTCTATGTCATAGATACATAAAATGTGCAATAGTTGGCAGTTTTGCAAAAGAAAACCGTAGGAGACATGCACAATCCAAACCCAGAATAGTGAGTGAGATGATTATGGTCGATGGCAAAATCACCATTTGTCTGCAGTTATTGAAAGTGGCGTGCATTTTCCAGTTTGTTTGTAATATCTTGTTTATTCTGTGATTAATATATTTCATCTTTATTCTTTGATTTTAACTCCATATATGAGTTTGAACATTCTTTTCGTGGAAAAATCCATGTCTGCGGTACACATGAAACTAGTACTTCATCTGCCTGTAGTACACCGCCGAAGTAATGATCAACATCAAATGAGGCGTGTCTAAGTCTGAAGAGACCAAATCATGTCACAGTGCCACGTACTGAAAAAGAGACCGAGATGGAGGGATAGATATTAGATAATGAGGAACAGAGGGAAGAGACAGAGTTGAGGAGAAACTTAGGCAGTGTGCACTGAAGTGACCGAGTGAGTTTTCAAACAGTTTAATTGACCTTTATGGGTGTTAGTGACGCTCTTTTCCGCATCGGAATCCACCAGTCAGCTGTAGAAATGAGAGTGAAACTGCACGTGTGCAGGTTTAGCATGAATTCATACTCATAGAGTTT
This sequence comes from Chatrabus melanurus, assembly GCA_900302635.1. Taxonomy (NCBI): domain Eukaryota; kingdom Metazoa; phylum Chordata; class Actinopteri; order Batrachoidiformes; family Batrachoididae; genus Chatrabus; species Chatrabus melanurus. The sequence goes on along the minus strand of OMMV01039707.1, from coordinate 15,867 downwards.
CACTCACAATGCTGTTTGGTGGAAAATGGATCAAGACATAGAGAAGCAAAAAAAAGGAACCTTCCGAATATGTGGTTTGGCAGTGATGCATGCTGGGATCCGCTGACTATAGGAGAAAGGTTGACAGAAACCACTAATGGTGCACGTCCAGAGTACTGGCACAGCTTGTGCCCGACAGCAGTCACTGTTTCTCATTTTGTCTCGGCCTGTCTTCCTTTGTCTTCATGCTGTCTCTCAGTATCCATCTCATTCTGTCTCTCTCTCTCTCTCTCTCTCTCTCTCTCACTGCATCCCCCTCAGCTAAATTCTAACTTCACCAGTCTGAATTTCCAATTTTTTTCCCCCCATTGATGTGCATGTAAACCAATATTTTGTGTTTTCCACTTCACAAAGAACACCACAAGCTGGGGTAAAAGTTAATCTCCGCTACGACCAAGTTAGCCTCAAAGGTGTTTGATGTACTGGAATTGTGTTCAGATAGTCTTGCCAAAAGCAAAATTAAGGTGTGACCTGTAAAAGTTGTTGAACAAAAAGATACTTATCTCGCATTGCACATGTTGAATCCTGCCTGTTCTGTTCTAAAAAATAAAAAAAACTTTTCCAAGGAGTTTGCGTGATCAAAGAGGCTTATGTGATTGATTCCTAAAGCTTTCAGAAGATTTCCACAAAACATGCAGAATGTTTGGCGTCAAGAGGAAGAACACATTACATGTGCACGTCTACATGTCTTGCTCCTGGTTCAAGGCAGCACACAGCGTGTGTCCTTGCTAGTTTTTTTTTTACCAGTTGTCATTTTCATGCCCAGCCGCAATGTTGTCTACTCTAAGTAGCAAATGTACATGCACGCATGTGTGTGCCCATGGGCTTGTTTGTCTTAAAATAAGGTGTGCCCAGGTGCAGCGTTGGTGCATTGCTATCGTGAGGCAGCAGAATGCGATTGCGTCGAAGACCACCAAAACCCTGGTCGAAAGTCAAGTGCAGAGTTTTTCATGCTGTTTTTAATGGCACAATCAACTGCTTCGCCTCAGGGAGCTTTGGTGGATGACCACTGCTCTCGTTTCCTCGCCGGAAAACCTCTCGCTTCCGTCACCGACTGAGCCTGCCATCTAAACAGCAATGTGCCAGGTTCAAGTGCACACGACTTTGAAAGAGAATGACAGATGACGCTCTGATTTGTGTAATTCATGTTATGCCCAAAACACTCCATGACTAAATACAACCCCTTTGAGCCCCGCACCTTACTTTGCGCTCAGATTTTGTGCTGTGTACATAGCAAAGTGGAGCTGGAGATGCACCAAATGCATTTCCATGATTCACTTTAGACTGTGTGCCATAGAGCGTCACAATAGGGCCCTTGTTGTTACATGGGGTATCATTGTGAATTGTGGATTTTTACCCTGCGTGCTGCAGCATGAGCAGGGTATTGTAATCCATCCTGTGTGTGACAGTACAAAATAACTTAAAAAAAAACAAAACAACTTGCTGGATGGATTTTCACCAAACTTAGTGGGAATATTAGTTTGGTTAGTGTCTCCAGATGATTAACTTCTTGAAATGATTGGTCAAAGGTCAAGGCCAAGCAAAACATAGCCCAAAAAACATATTTACCATAATATCTCCGTTACCAATGTGGCTAGAGATTTGATCAAAAGCTCATATTGATCAGTAAACTATTTGAGATTGACATGAAGTCATAATATGAAGTCGTATGTAGTACAAAAAAAACTACAAACACCCTTACTTGGCTAAGTGTGGTCCCTCAAAGCTCACTGCATATATTGCTGACAATAAGTGTTCATAATTCAAAATATGAACTTATATATATTTTTTTGTTTTAGAAACATGGGACATATTTTAACATTTGATCAGTTTCTCACAAACTAATCCACTGATCTCAGTTATGTCAAACCCAATGACAGCCAGTCAAGTGGATCTGATCTGGCCATGATGCACTGAAATATATTTTCCGACAGGCAGGTACCCATTTACAAGCTGATGGACTGAGACAATGCAGATGAAGTGTCTTTTCCAAGGACACAGACACGTAGTGTGACTGGGAATCGAACCCAGGTCTACAACAATCTGAGTGAATAGTATTTTTTAAAATATATTTGTACAAAGACACCTGTTTTTTTTAATGTAAAATTAGAATCCACAGAGGTGAAGACTTTTTCAGGCACTGTAATGGTTTTAACACAACCAGTGCATCATGTCAGAACGCAGTTCATTTCCTGTCAGTACATCTGTGTCGCTGTGTTCCTCTGGCATTAGGTGGAACTCCTGTTTAATGCTGTGATGACTTCTTTGCCATCTTACTAAAGTGGATTCTGTTTGCGGTAAATCCAGCCTGAATCTTGATTGAATTGAGCTGGAGTCATTAGTGGGCTCTTTGTGTGCGCAGACGTGGATTAAAAAGGTCAAGTTTTCGTAAAACCTTCAGTAAAACTGTTGTACTGATTGTAAACTGTGCCCTTTGTTGGAAAGAACATTTTGTTTCAATTTGTAAAGCCGCTACAAAATCGATGCCAGCTTTGGAAATCAGTTTTGTCCTGCCGTTTTCTGAAACTTTCCCCCCCACAGTAAATCTTTTTTTTTTTTCAGAAACCCACAGCTGTAATCACTTGTTTAAAATGTTTGCTCCTTTACTTCCCTCTCTCACATTAATGTGCCCACGTAATCACTGAGTCAGTCTGTTCTCCTCTGTCTAGGAGTGGGTGGTAACTTGGTGGCCATCCAGGCTAGTAGGATCTCCACCTACCTGCACTTCTGGAGCATCCCAGGTGTGCTGCCCTACAAGATGAGGCAGCACTGGCCGAATCCCTGCATTACCTTCTTCTCCTCAGGTAACACTGGGCGCATCTCACAGCATGTACGTTAATGTGCAAAAAAAAAACAATTTGGGTGACGCACAGTAAGAACCACAGTAGAAGAAGAATGAAATCCTAAATAACTACTTTAGGAACAATTAAAAATAAGCAGCAGTTTTGTGCTAGTTTCTAATGATGGTTCATTTCCCTCTAGCCACAGAACCAGATGAATCTGAGAGCTCATATTGGATTTGATGAAGCAGATTAGGCCGTCCTCTCCCACTGAGGCAGATTGCAACTCAGCGGAAAATTAAGCTTGGGGAGTTGATGTCACGCTGCGTTGCGTTACTGGGTAATTTCCGTGTTTGCGCCACAGTTGGTGGTTTGTGTGTGAGTTGGAAGCTGATCTGTTTCAGCCTTTCTGCAGCGGTTGGATGCATTCTCACCTTTAACGGCCTTTTTTTTAATTTTTTTTAAAATTTATTTATTTTTTACCTGTAACACACCGAGAAGCCCCTAGACTTAATCCCGGTCTACACTGTGAGATTTCAGCAATCTTATAAGTTCACTGCAAGTCACACTGTGCGACATGGATTTATTTAACTTAGGTAAGACTCCAAATTTGATGTGTGCAGACTGTACGATGTAACACAAAATCATGGGAAACAATTAGAAAGAAACGTCATCGCAACGAAAGAAGAAGCTCGTATTTGCTGACATGTCACACAAAATCTGTCACAATAGAGACAACAAAGCTCAGTTATGATAGCAGATTGGACAGACTATATGTTTCTGTGAGGGTGACTGCTCTTATCAGCTGCTTAGATACAAATTCCATGCACTTTTTTTTTTGTTAAATGAAAGGACTGGGTTGAGCACTTATGCTCAGCATCTTGCCTGCACTTTTTTGCCGGGGGGAAAAAAACAAAACCTGATGGACACAGGCTACATTGTGTCATTTCATGCTGCACGTCTCAGCATGCGAGACGTAGTTCGTAGAATTTCCAACATTGTCCGATAATTTTCCCAGGCTGTCTTTGCTCGCAAGACTGTGACAACAGCCATCCTTGAAGCTGCCCACCGCCAAAGATACCGCCACGTTTCTGTCACGATACTCACCTTTCATCTGGCACAGCTGAAAATTGCACAGTGTATACCGGGCCTTAAGCTGCCTTCACATGTTGAAGGCAGAGAAAGCGTCATACTGGTTGAAACAGCAGAATTACTGTTTGAAACAGTCCAGTTTATTGTCTGCCGCTATCACCTAACCCACTGCCTTTGACCCCATAAAACAATCAATTTGCTAAAGGCGCAGTCACACTATGACGTTTACCCCAGCTTGTGGTGAACGCAGAGCAAAGTCGAGAAAATTGGCCAAACGTCAGCAAAACACGTTACCGGAGTTTGGTAGCGAACCACAAACACAGCATGGTGTTCCACAACATGGTGCTAGCAGAGCCCAGCTGAGGCTGGCGTTAGCCAGCACTTTATTAGAACAAGCGGGACCTTTGCCAAGGTGGCAACGTGCGGGAGAGGGGTTCGACACACCACTGTCCAGTGATTCTGAGCAGGCAGGGCGAAGCACCACCCAGCATAGACGATTGCACCAGTAACTTCAGCTAGCAGATGCTAATGGAGGCTAACTTGGTCGTAGCAGAGATTAACTTTCTCTAATGGTCTCCAATGTAGGTACGTCAGCAAACGGAGAGGAATTTTAAACATGTTGAAAATTTTTTGACGTGGAGGAAGGTGGAGGACAGCAGAGGACGGTGGGGGCTAGTGGACACAGACATTTGCACATTCGTCTATGTTGGCCCAAACGTCTCGGCGTGACTGCGCCTTAAAGATTCCAAAGTTATGCTTTTTTTTTTTTTTTGGTTTGATAATGGTTCAAAAAGAGGAGTGCATCCTTACCTTTGTGAATGAGCCACTGCAAAACTGTTCATGAGCTTCAAGTGATTTGTAGTTTTAAAACTCTTGTGAGGTGTACTCGCCGAGTCTAAAAACAAGATCATTTAAAATGTCGGGGCATGTAAGAGGAGGTAGTGCGCCGGGGTCTTTCTTCCACTCATGAGCTGCCAAGTCATCCACAAGCTTCTCCAAATACCACTGATCCCTTTCATTGTCTTTCCTCTTCTCCATCCAAAATCCAACTATTTAGCCGCAAGAAAACTGCGTATCCTCACTCTGTAACACTGAGTCACAAATCACTACGGCAACAGATCAGCATCACCTCCAAAAATTAGAGGCGGCTTCTCTACATGCAACACGGTGCGAAAATAAATCCGCAAGCTTGATTGGCCGGGCCAATTACAGCTGTTTATCTGATATGGGGCGAGCTTCATATGATGAAAGATAGGTCCCATAAATACTGCTGCATTCAATGAAAACTGGGAAGTCCGAAGTTCTGACTTCTGACAAAGACAAATAAAAAAAATTAAAAAAAAACACCACCAGAGACCAGACTTCCTACTCAGTAACTTAGGAAAAGTTTCTCAACTCCAGCATTCATATTTGATGTCATTCCCCAAAATGGTAGCTTAAGCAGTAAACGTTATCCATTTTTTTTTCCCTTCACGCATTTGCTAAAACACAGACATGAGATTTCAGCAACAGTTTGCCAGAAGGCACATGGGAAACTCGAGCCTAGATCTGATCTGTTTTCTTGAACGGAAATCCGTCTGTGTTAAACTCCACCATGACACTGTGACTGGTGACGCAACAGACAAAAGTTGCACCCATGCACAGTTTCTCCAATTACAGCCACCGTAGCCTATAAACTCCGAGAGTTGTCTGGGTGTCTTGTTGGCTTCCCTCACTCGCCTCCTTCTTCCACGGTCACTCAGTATTTGAGAACTGCGTTCTCCAGACAGATACATCATACAGCACCATACTGTTTGTGTTTCTTAATGATTGATGTGAAGGAAGTCCAAGACATACTCAGTGACTTGGAAATGTTCATGTCTCCATCGCCTGACTTGTCTAAAGAAAACTGGCTCCAAAAGCGATGATTTGTATTAATAATTATACTCATATTTAGTGTGTCCAATTACTTATGGCCTCTGAAAGTGGAGTCTCCACCACAAGCACATCTTGTTTCATTTATACTCCATTCTGCTGGAGTACAGAGACAAAATGACAAAAATTGTCAACGTCCAGCTACTTTACGGGTCTGACTGTCTTCTGTTTCACTCTCTGAAGGTCCTCTGACGCGTGTGACTCTGGAGAACCTCACTGATCCTCTTCTCTGTCTCTCAGGGGTGAACTCGAAGTCGGCACGGGTGCTCCTGCTGCTGGTGATCCCCGGGCACCTGGTCTTCCTCTACGCCATCTCTCTGCTGCAGGGCGATGAAGCACCCATCACCACAGTCTTCACCATCTGCTACCTGTGTGCCGCTCTGCTGCAGGTACACCGACGTGTTTCCGCACTCGGGCGCCATTTTGGCGACACCTTCTAAATACTCACAGAATAGTACATTAAAGTGCATAACTCCGCCCCCACACGGGTGAGATGGAACGAGGGATACCATTGATGTGGTTGAATTGATTTGATTCCTTCCCAACAATATAATTCACATCTGTGTTGGTGTTACTGGCCACAATTTTCCATCACATACAACTGGAACTGTGAAATTTCCAGCATCTTTTCTTCCCCATCCATTGTCCTACTGCGAGCTGAACCCATGCACATTTAGTGCAACTCTGACGGCACAAAATGTTCACAGTATGTAAACGGGGCTGCCTCCATGCACGATGCTCACATTGATGGATAACCTCCATAAAAACTCTGCACGCATCAACATGTTGATTTTTAATAGTGTCCCAGAAAGAAGAGAAAGCAGCGGGCAGGACAAAATGTTGCTGTTTGGAAAGTGGTTGGCAGTAACAGAACATCAATGCTGGTTGTTTATTTGGAGCTCCAACATGCACAATGGCCCGTATGGTCGTTTATAATGCGATCAAGATTCGAGCAAACTGTAAATACGTGACGCTTCTGCCGCCGTCACTTTTTTTCCCCTCCTCCTCCTCATCAATAATGTGATCATAGCTGTTTGCGTTTGAGCAAAGCTGAGAGTCATTACAGGGACTAAACATGGCAGCGCTCGCCGTTATCGCCGCACACCATCAGATCCCGTGTCCTTTGGTATCAATTAAATGGATCTGGCGTCTCTGCCAGTCTGCTGACACGATGTTTCACATCAGTGTCAGCGTTCACATCTGCTGAAATCCAGAGGAGCAGCTGGATGATTTCACAATCGATAACACAAAGCGTGCACCGATACACGTCTGTCACGGTTTGACGAGATGTTCTGCTCACACGTTTGAACGTTCGTGGAGTCCGCAGGCTCCCCAAAGATCGAGTGTCAGGCACGACTTCACCAAGTCAGTATTATTAGCAGGATTTCTCAAAAACGAATGACCAGATTTTTCACAAGACTTGGTGGCAAGATCGGGTCTAAGATGGAGGAGAAACCGTTTCCTTGACCCTAAATGACCTTGGAGGTCAAAATCGAGGTCAAAATTTTGGCCCAATGCAAATAGAAAAGGCAATTTTCAAAGGCTTGTAATTCCTGAATCAGAGGAGATAGGCCCATAGTTCCTATTAGACATGAATAGGAAGTCGTATGTTGGCTTTCAAAATACACCACCCGATTTGACTTTGAGTGACCTCAAAGGTCAAAGTCAGGGTCACTGAAATTTTGATCATATATAGTGGCTAAACAGTGCCAGGTAGGCCTATAGTTTCTATCGCATTACACATGAATAGGAAGTCGTATGTTGGCTTTCAAAATATATACCAGGTTTGACCTTGAGTGAATTTGAAGGTTAAAACCAGGTCACTCAAAAGTTGATCGCTTTTAGTGGCTAAATGGTGCCAGATAGGCCAATACTTCCTATTCAACATGAATAGGGAGTCATATGTGTTTGGAAAACGGTTGCCAGTAATGGAAGGTCAAAGTCAAGGTCACTCAAACTTTGATTGCAGATGGTGACAAAACGGTGCCAGGTAGACTAATAATTATTATAAGACATGAATTGGAAGTCACATATGGTCTTTCAAAATATACCAACGGATTTGACCTTGAGTGACCTTGATTTTGACCTCCAAGGTCACTCAAACTTTAATTGCAGATGGTGGCAAAATGGTGCCAGGTATGTGATTAGGAACTCATAATGTGTTTTCAAAATATACCATTGCATTTGACCGTGAGTGACCTTGGAGGTCAAAATCAAGGTCATACAAACCCTGATTGCAGATGATGGTGGTAAAACGGTGGCAGACAGACACATGGTCTAGGAACTCATAATGTGTTTTCAAAATATACCATTGTATTTGACCTTAAAGGTCACAATCAGAGTCCCTCAAACTTTGATCTGTTATTCTGTTTTAACAGTGCCAGATAGGCACATGGTTACTATTAGACATGAATAGAAAGTCATATGTGGGCTTATAATATGCAGCTTGTAATTTGACCTTGAGTGGCCTTGAAGCTATTCAAGGTCAGACCCAGGTTTTACTTTCCCACTGATGCAGTATCCCCGTAGCAGCGGGCTCAGCAGTCGCTGGAGTGTCACTGTCTAGTTTTCATGAATTGTGTCGTGTTTGTGTGTTTGCCAT
>OMMV01039673.1:0-12219 GCA_900302635.1 Chatrabus melanurus | reverse complement strand
GCCAGAATTCACTGGGAAGAAATGAGAAACTCAGCTCCCTGCACTCACAGTACCTGTGTCATGATCCACCCCTTGTCCTTGTCCTATTTCTTTTGTTTTATACCTTAGCCATTTTTGAGCTCTGCTTTGGTTTCAGTGCACTGGTCTTGTCCGTGTCTTTGCGTTGGTTCCTCGTACGTCACTTGTGTTATGTGTTTATTCATGGTTTGGTTATTTTGGACTCGCTCTGGTTTTGTTGGTCCCACTCTGTCAGTCTGTTCCTGAGTGTTTGTGGGTGTGGTACTGTTCATTCTGTTGATTGTGCACGCTCCTGTCCTGATGAGTTCCTGACACTACTTAAGTTCCTGTTTTCCACTCACTCCCTGTCAGATCGTCTTGTGTACCCGGGTTCCTCTCTTCCCTGCAGTCCACCCCAGCTGACTTTGGGCTACACGTTTTGGACTGGTTGAGTTCCTTTTCTGTGAACACGTTTTTTTCCTTTTTGATATTTAATTAAATAACCTTATTTAACCCTATTTCATTGTGCCGCCGTGACGCCTGCGACTTCTCGGGATGTCCCAGAGAGCAACCGACTCAACACTTTGCAACAGCCAACATCCGCGGCACAGAAGCACAGCTGATATTTCTGACTGCTGTCTTTGAGTTCTCACAGAGTCATTACGTCGGCAGTGTTCGATTTCTTGAGTTTGAAGCCAAAGTGCTCCAGGCGCTGAGCTGCAAGTACCTGGTACTGAATCCTTGCAAGCACCTTTCCCAACACAGAGAGCAGTACCCTGTAGCTACTGCACTCCAGGTGGTCACCCTTTCCTTTCCAGAGTGGGAAAAGTCTCGGCCTCCAGTCCGTAGGGATGATACCCCCCTCTGATTGAAACGAAGACTGTTTGCACCAGAAGAACAGCATCTCCACCCGCCTGGAGGAGTTCATCACCAGTACTGCAGATCCCTGGAACCTTTCAGCTGTTTCACTGCCTTTCTGATCTCACCAACATTTGGTGATTCTCAGCTGACTGGACTATCAGCCACAAGAACCCTGGAACTGGCACTAACGTGACAACTAGCTGTATCTGGTACTAGTTTTCTCCAGAGGATCCTTGGGTACTGTTGGAATGACTTAGGCAGACTCAGGTGATGCGTACTACTGCGACGTTTTGGCCACGTGGCGCGTTTCTCTGGTCATGATCCAGTACGCAGGCACCTCAGTAAACGGAAAAGGCCGAGGACACGCCCATGGCTGCAGCGGATAGCTGCATTCGGAGGCGGGACCAGCGGTCCGGCCTGGGTGGTTTCCAGCTGCGGGCGGTGACGCCGTCTGATGTAACGACAGATAAATGAGCTCCTGTCGCTTTGAGACGTCTGGTTTACATCAAGTTCTCTGACAGCACAAATATTAAGATGAGCAACAGTCACACGGCGTCCGGACCGTTAGTTCGTCACAAACAACGACTGCAGGTTTCCGTTTTTCCACGTTTTCTCGCCGTCTGCTTTACAATTACACAAAGTGTTTAAAACACTCAAAGTCCGGAGGCAGGTTTCCTCTGTACCACCAGCAGGCTCTGAGGTCAAACCCCATCAAAGCATCCTGCTCGGACAGGAACCCACAACCCGCCTGGGTCCCACTTCCTGTTTCCCAGACTCCTCTGCTGCTCTCAGCGTGCATTCATGTGACAGCCACTTTGAAATTAGGCAGCGGATTAAATTAGGGCTTTAAAATCCTTTTTGGAGTTGCTCATTCAGGCATGAAAAGATTAAGGTGCAACGATGAAAAGGGATTCTGGTTAAGACCTACATTATCGCCGAGCACGGCGCCCAGACAAAAAACGTGTGCAGAGCATCCGCAGCCATTGCAGGATCTGTATAAATGATTTCTTTGTGAACGAGTGAATGAAATTATAGAGCAGGGACCAAGCGGCGCACTCTTTTCAAGCTGACAAATGGACTTGGTCTGTGAATCAGGTTCATTTGTGGCAAAAAGCCTTTGGGGCGGCGGCGCGCTGCAGCAGGTGAACCGTTTCACCTGGAGGTAATATTTACGGAGACGAGACAAACAGCAGCCGAGGATGATGGATGGAACAAACAAACTCAGACTTCAATTAAAAACAAATGGAAATATCTCATTTCCCCTTTCACAGATTGGATTTATATTGGCGGAGTTGTTGCCTGGTTACCTCTCATTGTCGCGCTCATTTCCAGCCTTGATTAGTTCTGACACCACAAATATATAAATCCATGGCGCTCGATTGCAGGATGGCGTGGTCCTCCCGAGGAGGAACATTCTGCTCAGGAGGAGTGGGCCCGAACCGGGACACGAATAAACAAACAAATAAACAATTATTATTGAAGCCATCAGAGTGTTTAGGTCTCCACCAAGGCCGAAGAGTCGCCGGCGGCGTTTATTAGTTCGACTCTTTGTGCTCGTTTAAAGTGTGTTTTTGTCGCCGTACGCTGGCTTCGCTTTATTTTAGCTTCCGTTCGTTCGCTGACTTTCTTGTAGTTAAATTTGTTAAACCCGCCGACAAAAGTCACAGGCTTATTGTTTTCATCTGCGTGTGTCTGTCTGTCTGTCTGTCTGTCTGACTTTTAACAAAATATCTCAAGAACGCCTCAGCAGATTCCAACCTAATTCGGCGCACAGGTTCCCGTTATAATGGCCTCAGGAGGTGTTTCTGCTGATGACTTCCTGGTGGACATCAGGTCCTGGTTTAGAGCGAAAAGCTGCAGGCGGTTGGGTTTTCGTGTGCAAACCGTTCGTCCCCGAGACCATGGCGTGACCCCTAAAGGTTCAATCTGGAGCTTCCGTTACCATGGTGACAGATTAATGGCTTTGTTTTAGATCCACGCTGTATTTATATTAACAGCGACCACGAGTGCAGGGTACCAACAATTAAGTTCATTTTGGCCAAGCTCCGCCCCATGGCGGTCTTTCTGAACCACCACAGAAGTCCCGACCGGAACACAGACCTGTGAGGCCAAGAACCAATAAGGGCCAACTTCTGACAGCTTTCCGGGTTTCTTGGAGCTGGTCTGGACACAGTGGGCGAAAGGCTTCATTCATTACCGCTCAGACTGACAGAAATAAACGTGGAGATGGAGAGAGACGGAGACAGAGAGATCCGTGCTGCGACTCCCGTCCTGAGAACTGAAGTCTTTACATCTGATGGAAGAAAACGTCTTTCCACATCAGAGAAAACGGGAATCGAAATATATTTAACTGTCGCTGTGACATCATAAAGAAAAATCAAATAAACTCCAAAACAAATTAAAGAGGTCAAAGGTCAAAGGTGCGTCTGAAGGGAAATGATTCAGGAGGGAAAAGTTCTCATCCTGAAGAATCAGAAGACACCAATCCCGAGTGACAAATGGAAAAGTTCAGACAAAAGCCAGGATGGATTCAGGAAGCTGCAGATCCAAGGCCGATTTATACACAGGAAGTCAAACAGGTTCATGAAGGAAGTGGATGACACGCCTCCACGTGTTCTGGACGTCACGTCCTGCAGGCGCCATCAGACGTGCAGAGGTCCACTTCCATAAGGGGCACACATTACATAAGGCCGATCGTAGTACGAGCATATCCGACCGAACTGGAAAGTCCGAACCGGTCTGGGTCGGCGTGGAAGCAGGTTTTAATCATTCATTCTAGTTCCACCAGGATGGTGTGAATCTCTGACTCACTGTCGGCGCTCTAACGGCGCCGTGTTGTGGAACACGGACCGATCCGGGTTGGCTGACGTGCACGAAGGAGCCGCCGACGTGCAGAAAAACGGTGAGTGAAACGTTTAAATCCTCTTCTTTGTGTTAATGAGCTTCTGCAGAGACTTTTCCCATCGATCAGCAGCTTTAACGGCGTGGAATCAGAAACAGAAGCAGGACGGAAAAAAGACCCGAGTGCTTAATTGACTTCATGTCAATTCTGAAGACGGGTTTATGATTTTGCCGTCACACTGCTTCGTGTTAATTTTCTGTATCGCTTGATGATGACTGTCAGTTTTCACACCGTCATTTTTTTCCTCTGCCGCTCACTTCGTGCTGTTCAGACAGAAACTATTAAATCTCCGAGTGTTGGAGCTTAACGAGCTGTTTTTGCTGTCGACAGAAGACAAGCTCGTTAACACACAGGTGTGACAGTCCAACGCTCTCATCAACCTGATGACATCAGCACCCAGACGCCAACCTGCAGCCAATTTCAGATCTGTCTGCTCGTCACTAATTACTGTTTAAACTTAAGAAGAATTATTTGTGTCTTTGCAGCTTCATCCTTTTATCCTGTTACCAGTCGCCTAAAAGGAAAAATAAATTACATTTTCTGACTTAATTGAAATAAAATGAAAGCCAGCGTGATTAAATAAAGGTGTTCAAACATTATTAACCTCGTCAGCCTCTCTCTGCGAGCAGCAGATATTTATCTGGAATTTTTTCTAGTTTTTCTTCCTCAGGATGACTTGGAAACCAGTAAACTGATTCTTTATGACCTCACCGCAGTTACACTTTAAAGTTCAGCTGCTGCACAGGAAGTTACGTTTGTCAGGGCGTCGTGAGAAAAGTAGCACCATAAAAAAATTAATTAACGTGTCACACTTCCTCGCCGTGTAAAGTCTTAAGGCGCCGTCGCACTATAACGTTTACCCCAGCGTGTGCTGAACGCAGGGCAAAGTCGGGAAAACTGGCCAAACGACAGCAAAACTCACCTTACCGGAGTTTGGTAGTGAACCTCAAATGCAGCACGGCGTTCCGTTACATGGAGCTAGCAGAGGCGGGCGTTAGCCAGCGCTCCATTAGAACAAGCGGGACTTTTGCCAACATGGCAACGTGCGGGAGAGGGGGGTCGACGCCACTGTCCGGGGACGGGTCATGAGTCCAAAGGTCCATTGGTCCATTGGTCCAAAGGTCCATTGGTCCAAAGGGTTAGGGTTATTGAAATCCATTTTCCAAAGTTTGAACTACATATAACCAATGGACCTTTTCAGACCGATGGACCTTCGGAATATTGACTCGTCACCCCACCGTCCAGTGATTCTGAGCAGGCAGGTTGAAGCAGCACTCAAACGTTAGCTAGCGTGGACGATCACACCATTAACTTAGGCTAGCAAAGGCTAGCGGCGGCTAGCGGAGGCTAACTTGGTCGTAGCCAGCGGTACGTTGGCAACGTCGAGGAATTTTAAACATGTTGAAAATTTTTGGACGCGGTCGGCGTTCATCAGCGGAGGCTAGCGGCGGCTAGCGGACACCGACGTTTGCAAATCCGCTCGCCTATGTTGGCCCAAATGTCGAGGTGTGACCGCGCCTTCATTAACACATGAAAACATTAACATGGAATTATTGCGGCGGCGACACGGTTTTGACTGTGACCTACTTCTAACGAGGTCACAGAACGCTGATGTGCGAACTTGCCCAAGATGTCGGTCCGGCGATAACGTGTATCTGAGTTGAAAGCGATACCTGGAAGCGTTGATGAGTTACCGCGGCGACACGACATGTGATGGATGCGGCGCATTTGAACAAAAATGTTCCTTTTAACTTACGAGATGTTTGCTGTGGTTGATCATTAGTAGTTGTCGTTACTTCATACGTGCGCACAGAGCGCCGCCATCTTGGCAAATTGCTGGTTTTTCACAGGCGGCTGGGGTCGCTAATTGCTAACGGCACTATTTAGATAAACGACGAACACGATTCATGAGGAACTCGTCCCGTCCAGAAGATGGGAGGAGGAAATGAGCGAAATCAGCTTTGGTTGCCATGGAAACCTGGCCTAACAGCTAGCCAGCTAGCGAACGCTAAAATACAGAAAATAAATCTGTACTTTCCGTTTACGGCTCGTGTCCTGTGATTGGTCTATACCCTGTTCCTATGGGACGTGGCTCCGCCCTCCTGTGTCTGTGGCACAGAGGCCGGTTTCAGATGACATCACTCCGGACTTTAGGCAGTGACGGTTTTACGCTGCGTTACGATGACGGGAAACGGTTTCCGTGTTAGCTTGACTCGTCGCCTGCGGCTCTATGGCGGTAAAAATTAATGGTTTTCTTCACTCGCAAAAAAAAAAGTGTAACATGTTAGAACAGTTGTACGTTGTATTTAACTGTTAATGGCGCCATTATTTTGCTCGCAGGAACTCAATCTGGACTTCCTGTTATCAAATAGAACTTTGTTCGTTTTAAGATAACCTTCGATATGCGTTGCGTTTGCTTAAATTCTTTTTATTTTTTTCGTTTTTCAAACCGTCTCTGCTTAAACTGATTATTAAAGACGGACTCACGCAAACTGTTGGCGTCGTCTGAGTCGCGGCTGATAGCGGCGAGACTTTGACCGGTCATAGTCCGGTTTAAAACAATAAAGCGTTTATCAATTTGTTTAGTGGCGCCGGTTAGCATTAGCATTAGCAGTTAGCTGGAAAGGTGCCAAAAAGTGTGTTTTGTGTGAAACTGGCGGATGAATGAAGAGTTTTGTGAGAATAAAGTCAAACTTTTTCTTCCAGAAGCTTCGGGCTCCACGTTTTATTATTTACGCTCTCCTCCGAGAACGTGTGGCTCCTCAAACGTTTCGGGGGCTGGCGATGGCCGGCGGGCGGCTGACCTCAGACTCTGGACTGGAGAGATACCAGCGAGCCTGGAGGATTGTGGGTAAACCCCAAAGGCCTTTGGCTAGCCGCTACAAAGGCGCTCTGACAAACCAGCCGGAGGGGAGGAGGAGGAGCCGCGGCTCCACGGAGGACCGCCGAGGCCAAAAAGGCCCGCGGCGAATCACAGCAGCGCTCGCTGCTGCTGAGCAGAAAATTCTCTGTTCCAAAGCTGCAGAAAACCAGGCAGCTGCCAATTAGTGCTGATAACCAATCAACCGATCTATCGATCACCTAATCAATCCTTCAGACGGTCCAAACGTGGCGACAAAACCTGAGGTCACGATCTATTGTTAGAGGAAAAAAACCCGATTTAATTTGCAGCGATGCTGATTTTATTCGTTTCTAAACCTTTAGAAATCGTGTCTCTTCACACTGTAGTTACCCAGAATGCACTGCTGCTGACTGATCACATTATGAATGGGAAAAAGACTCGTCAAACGCGGATAAATAAGTGTTTCGACACATTTAACCTTCGCCATCGGCGGAGGAAAAAAGACGCTTGCAAAATGTCAGCAGAACATTTGTCTGTATGACACAAACAAAATGATTATGATTTATCGATCAGCTGATTTATTGATCAACTGCTGGAGACACCGTCGTCTTCAGGTTCCGTTATCCCACAATAAACGCTTCAACACGGATTATCTCGCGCTGTATAAAAGCTTTAGCCATATTCTAATTTGGCCCGAGAATCCCCTACCAGCGTGACTCCGCCCCCAAGCTCCTGATTGGACGTTTGTCTGGAGCAGAGACGACGTCACAAAGTGGAGATTAATGAGCTGAAGTTTTTCTGCTTCCTCCTTCAGCTGCACGTGTAACGGCGCAGGATTACAGCTATGTGGCGCTAATTAGTCACAGAACAACGATCAGCAGCGATCATAACGATTGATTACGCTGCTGATCGATGAATGAAGCAATGATTCAATGTATCGTGCTCGGTGTCATTTTTAACACGTGACAAGTGACGTGTGTGTGTGTGTGTGTGTGTAAGAGTGACATCATCAGGTTCAGATCAAAACCCGTTCACGTCTATTTGGATAAGGAGACGAAAGAAAGGAGGAAAAGAGGAGGCAGAGACAAAACAGAGGAGGGGGAAAAGGAGACATAAAAAAGGGAGGAGGAAAAGAGGAGGTGTAGAAGAGAGGGAGGAAGAAATGATGGAGAGTAGATAAGAAAGGGCATGAAGACAAAAAGAGGAGATGGAGAGAAGGAAGACGAGTAGAGAACGAGTGGAAGGTCCGTGTGAAAAAAGGAAGGAAGGAGAGGATTTAAAAGAAATGAGCAAAGGAAGAAGGAAATAGGAAGAAAGGAAAGGAGTGAGAAAACGAGGCTGTGAAAAAATGATTTTTAAGTAGAAAATCATTTTATTCTTATATTTGATATTTATTTCTTTCTTCACACATTAAAAATAAACGCTAATGAATTTTTGCATCTGTTCTTTAGAGATTTCAGGCTTTGAATCGCGTTCATTCGTCTGTCGTGACTCAGAGTTAAATGATTTTGTCCGCGTTACAACACGGAACCGTCAGACGTCTCGTGATTTACGTAAAAAAAAAAGTCCTGCAGATGAAAGCGCGTTTGAAAAAGAAATGGAGTCTTTTTGAGGCGGCGTGTGAACGGTGACGAGTCGCAGCAGATGAAAATGTGATCAAACGACAACATCTCCCTCTTTTTTTGATGCTGATTACGCCTTTATTTCCTGACAGCCACTAAAATAATTGTGGACGTAATGAGATAGTGGCAGTTTTTCTGACTTTCTTCTTTCAAATAATGAAAAGATGATGAAAACGGCTGCGAGTCCACGAACGAGCGAGAGCTGGTTGTTGGACGGGGGAAAAAACACTTCAAAGGGAATGATAAGCAAATGTAGCCGAGCTTTCATTCGGAATTAAGACAACCATCCACTTTAATCAGACTGTTTCACAGGAATCTGACTCAAAAGAGAGGAAAAAGCCTTTCAGATTCTTGAACAGCATCGTTTCTGCAGCACACCAATTCTTCAGATGTTTGTGTGCGTGTGACCTCTGACCTCTGAATCCTTTAATCCCATTTAACACTAATGATGTGTAAAGTAGCCAAAAAGTAACGACGAGCGCAACTCCACGAGTTCCAAAAGCCACCGAGCAAAAAGTCACTTGTGGAGTTCCTCAAGGCTCCGTTCTCAGACCTCTTCCATTCAAATGGACACGCTGTGATTCCTTATTAACTCGTTAGTAACGAGTGGCCGCTGTCCAAAAGGGGCTCTGAGTCCACTGAAGAAATAAGTGATGCTCCAGAATTTATTCCATTCAATTAATACATTTTAAAAAAGTATCATGGCACCCAGACTGCACAGCTGCACCACGACCTCAATCACGCCATACTGTCATAAAAAATGAGTTTATTCAGATCTAAACCAAAAACTGAATCTGTTGTACGGACATATCTCACACACTAAAACAAACAAACAAAAAGTGAACCCACATCATATTTTAATGTTTCGGGGTTTTTTTAAAACTCCAAACACAACTTAAATAGATCAGTGACCTCAGGTGAGCGCACACCTGAGACGAAGCTGCCATCAAGATCAGAATGTGAAGCACTGTAAAGACGTAAGGGGGAATCTCACCTGCAATCTTTTTTTTTTGCTTTGCGGCCAATTTGCAATAGTAATCACAAATTTGCGCTTTTTTACTTGCAAATAAGCCTCGCGAAAGTCGCGATTTGTTGAAAATTGCACGTGGGAATTTTTAAAAAGTTTAAAATTTCCCACGATTGCAAAAATTGAGACTCTGACGTGAAATAGTAGCAAATCTGTCTCTTTTAGCGCGAAAGTGTTGCGCGGCATCGTGGCGAGGGTTTTGCGATGCACACGACAAAAAGGCTAAATATATTGCAGCCATACAGACGCAGTGAGACAATCACGCCAACATCTCGCGTATCTTTTGCAACAATCGCATGTTTCAAAAAAACGTGAAAAAGTCATGAAAAATTAGATCGCAAATTTACCACATGCGAAAAATTGCAGGTGAGATCCCCTCTTTAGACTGTGGACCCCAGTGCAGAGAATCAGCGCTTTGGTTAGTAAAATCAGGATTTATTAAGACGTTTGCTGAGGCTAATAAGCAGTTCATCAGTCACTGAATCAGAAAACTGTTCTCGTGGTCGCTTCCAGAGGTCGGTAACTCAGAAGGTCAGTCCACTCAGCAACGGTTTCATGATCGGGAGCAGCAGAAGAGTGATCCAAAAACACAGGAAAAGATCAAAACGGGCGACCAAGAATCACAGCGGCAGGCAAAAACCATAAAACTCAGCACGGCAGTGTGGGTCAATAACCGGAAGGCAAGCGCTAGGAACGACCGCGAGAGAGCCGGCGTAGCAGAGGAGCTAACAGCCGCGAAAAAGACCAGAGATCAATTGACCCTGGAAGTGCAGAGAAACCTGAACCTGGAAGAGCGAGACAGGAAGCAACGCTACACGAAGGGAACTCAAGGGAGATATCAAAATAAAAGCGCAGAGAGAAACAAACACGGAGGGAAAATCACAGGGGAATGCGGACAGGAAGGAAATAGAATAATCTGACAAAACGAGGAACAGAACACCCGAACACACCATGACCCTCATGATGTGAAAGAAAATAAATGATCCTCATGAACCTGATCTTCGACATTTTACCCATGTGGTGCTTTTCTCTGGACATGATCCAGCACGCAGGTGCCTCAGTGTTGAGGACCCCCGCACGCCAAGGCCAAGGACACGCCCACACTTCACCTGACTGCAGCAGGTAGATGGTTTCTTTGGGGAGGTAGGGATGGACTGGTTGTCTGGGTGGTTGCCATCCAGGACCCAAGACGGTTCTGTAGTGTCAGATTCACACATCGATTCGGACCCGTTGGTTCCATTTCAACTTCTACCCTTAAACGAAGTGCTGTTGGTTAGTTTTCAGGACTCAGAGCGTTTGGGATTAGAACCGTGTTCCACGAGGAGACGACTGCAGGATTTAAAAAAAACAGCGAGAACATCTGCTCATCTGGTTTTGGACTTTAGAGCGCATCCTCCTGCCGAACACTCGCTGTGTCAAAAACCGAACGGGAGTCTTTAAGTTTCATGAAAATTGCTTCATTAGTTTGAGTGACTCAACAGATTCCGTATGTTTGGTGTTCAACAAGATTTTCAGGAAGGCTTCAGTCGGAATGGACTGAAATGATTTGAAGATGCTCGGATTGGAACCGCGGTCGCCTTTCAGGCACGAAGAGGAAACGGAGCCAAATGTGTGTCTGTGAGAAAGAAAAACTGATGGCTGAGCGTTAGTCTGCTTCCATCCGAGCCGGTTACTCCGAGAGCCGCCATTACTCATGTCCCAGCAGCACCTAATGGAATTTTCTGCGGATGAACAAAAGGTTGTCAAGCCGCTCGCAGCAGATCAGGAA
This sequence comes from Chatrabus melanurus, assembly GCA_900302635.1. NCBI lineage: Eukaryota > Metazoa > Chordata > Actinopteri > Batrachoidiformes > Batrachoididae > Chatrabus > Chatrabus melanurus. The sequence goes on along the minus strand of OMMV01039673.1, from coordinate 1,200 downwards.
AGTCCAACAGGAACATCGGAAAAGGCGCCGCGCCGCCACACCACAGCATTAAGGACACGGACCGTGTGCTACCGTGCAAAAGTTTTAGGCACTGATGGAACAAATGCCATAAAATTATGTTTTCAAAAGTGACGCCATAAATAGTGACAATTTTATTTGATGAGCAACAATTAAAACGTATAAACAGAAAAAAATCGTCTTGAGTCTGACCATCGTTTGCCTTCACCTGTTTACTGCTAAATAAAAAAATATCCACAGCTGGATTTTTCTGCACTTTTCGATATTTTCTTTTTTTTTTTACAAACACACGTGCCTAAAACTTCTGCACAGCAGCGTACTTTAATGTGTGTAATTATTGTTTTCTGGTCAAATCCCATTAAAAGCAGTGGTGGACCTTCAACGACTTTGAAGCTCGTCTCACCAGCAGCCATAACGTGTTCACAGCCGACCTGAATCTCAAACGAATCTTTGAAGAAAAAGATTAAAGTCCAGCAATGCTTCACTTATTCAGATGTTTCATGACTCACAAAAGGGTTTTAAATATCGAACTGAAAGTGTTGAAGTGAGAGCAGGAAGTTATAATGAACAAGAAGCCGAATGATTCAAAGATTACCGACTGCGGGCCAACGAAACAACACAGTTTGAAAGCTTTGAAGCTCGAACCGACAAAGAGCCAAATGAATGAATCTTTCAAAGGCATGAAGCCAAAAGAATCGACTCTGGTCCTAACAAACAAAATGAAGCACAATAGTATGAAGCAGAGAGTTGGAGCACGTTTCATGTACGAATGTCATGTGACTAAATTGCTTCGTAAAGCATCATGTTGGCACTTCAAAACATTTTGCTTTATATCCTAAAAACGAGATGAAACCTCTCATTCTTCAATCAAACGACATAAACGCTTATTTTAAACGGTTACTGTTCAAAAACTGCAGGGTTTTAATATTTTATATAAGCGAACATAAACACACTCTTATGTAAGAAAAAGAAACCCCGTAACCATGGCAACAAGGCAAACCACTGGAGCAAAATATGCGAACGTTCTCAGATTATTCAGCGCTGTGACTTTCTTTTAAAAAAACAAGTTGAGGCGCAAAATTACGAAAGCTTTAAAGGCTTTAATGTTTCACGAAGCTTTAAAAGTTTTATGAAGCTTTATCTATCCAACACAAAGTTCCACCACTTTTTTTTGGGGGGGGG
>OMMV01039656.1:2090-13706 GCA_900302635.1 Chatrabus melanurus | reverse complement strand
TAGGGAGAAGACCAGGAGCATCCTCACCAGATGTCCGAACCACCTGAGCTGGCTCCTTTTGATGTGAAGAAGCAGAGGTTCTGCTCTGAGTCCCTCATGAATATTTGAACCTCTCACTCTGTCCCTGAGTATAAGCCCAGATACCCGATGGAGGAACGTCATTTCCGCCACTTGTATCCACGACCTTGTTCTTTTGTTCATTACCCAAAGCTCATGACCACAGGAGAGGATACGCGCCTATATCGACTGGTAAATCAAGAGCCTCACCTTCTGGCTCAGCTATTTCTTCACCACAACATTCAGGTACAGCAACCGCAGGATCTCAGATGCAGCCCCAATCCATCTGTCAATCTCATGCTCCATCTTGCTATCACTCATGAAGACCCCGAGATACTTGAACTCCTCCACTTGGGGTAACAACTCTCCCCTGACCCAATCCACCCTTTTCTGACAGAGGACCATGGTCTCAGATTTGGAGGTGCTGATCCTCACCCCAGTCGCTTCACACTCGGCCTCAAACCTGTCTAGTGCACATTGGATGAAACCAACATAACCACATCATCCACAAAGAGCAGAGATGCAATTCTGAGGTCACCAAATTGGATAGCCTCCAATCCCTGACTGTATCTTGAAATCCTGTCCATGAAAATCACAAACGGGGTAGGTGACAAGGGGCAGCCCTCGCGGAGTCCAACACCGACCAGGAACAGGTCTGATGTGATGCCAAGAATACGCGTACAGCTCCTACTTTGGTTGTATGGAGACCAGATTGTGCATTGCAGTAGTCCCGGTACCCCATACGCCCACAGCATCCCCCACAGGTTGGGCATACTACCAAGCCCCTTTTAATATCCATGTGACGGTAAAGAGCTGGTCCACTATTCCATGACCAGGATGGAACCTGCACTGCTCCTCCTGAATTCGAGGTTCGACTATCGGTCTAAGTCTCCTCTCTAGCACTCTGGCATAGGCTTTCCCAGGGAGGCTGAGACGTGTGATTCCTCTATAATTGGAACACAGTCTCCGGTCCCTTTTTAAAGATGGGAACCACCACCCCAATTTTCCAACCCAGAGGTAATGTCCCAGACTTCCATGCAACATTGTATAGGCAAGTCAGCCATGACAGCCCAACAACATCCAGAGACTTCAGCATCTCAGGGCAAATCTCGTCCACTCCTGGCAACTTGCTACCGAGGAGGTTTTTTACTACATCAGTGACTTCCACCAGGGAGATGGTACCAGATCCACCTGAGTCTTCCATCCCTGCCTCCTCTAAGGAGGGCATGTTGGTAGGGCTTCACTTGAGATCTTCAGTGTTCCTTCCACTGCCTGACGATATCCCGAGTCTCCCAGTACCTTATTGTGGTGGAGGGGTTTGTGGGAGTTTGATCATGGGAGTTGTGCTATCTGGAGCATTAGCTCCTGGTAGGGTCTCCCTTGGTAAATGGGTCCCAGGTGAGGAGACAGACAAAGGGTGATTCAAAAAAAGACCCTTTATGATTGACATGAAAATGAAAAGAGTCACCTTGTCTGGATTAGGGAAAGCGTGGTCTCCTCCTGGAGCTCGAAGGTGAGTGCCCAGTGGCTGGGTCTACAGCCATGGGGCTCAAGTGGACTCAGCCCGAAGAAACAACTTGGTGTCACTTCCATGTGGGCTCACCACCCACAAGGAGAGAATAAAGGGTCTGGTGCGCTGTTCTATGGACAGTGGACAGGAACAAAAGCCCACATGAACTGATACTCAGCATCCAAACATTTGTCACTATATATCCAAGCGCCTTGGGCCCCAAAGTTACCAAACTTGCCACGTGGGTAGACCCAGTGGGAAGAATGATCACTATAGCAACAGTGACCTGATTTGCATATTAATTAGGTTACGAGGTCAGTGAGTGCAAAATCATATTTGGGTGCATAGAGATTATATTACTTGAGCTAGACACACAAAATTTTGACACAACCTACAACTGACTCCAAGGCACCCGCTTGGTACCAGATGACCTTACTGTTTGGGTCATCAGGTCATCTTGTGCAGAATTTTTCCCAGAGATGGGTGGGGGATTTGCTGGCTCATGGCTTCTTGCTTATCTTGCCTCATTATATTCTATTGTTTCTATACTGCATATTCAGTATGCTAATAATAAATTTATTATTTTGTTAAAGATTCACAAGGCAGGATCCATGGTCAGCATCAGTGATTAAAAAAAAATTGAAGCTCACGTCTAAGACTCATGCAGGGTTGATATAAAAAAATACACATCGCAGGCCACATTTCCAACAAACAGTGTTGTATCACTAACATGTCATTGATTGCAAATTGAGTGACGAGCATTATTCAGCAGCACGTGCCTTCACAGTCGATTGTTATAACTCCTGTGACGCTGCCCTGTTGACTGTCATTCATTACTTCTTGAACTAATTTTTCAAATATGGATTTCTTACAAACAAGGCAATCATTAACGCAGAGCACAGTGCACAGACATTTGATTGCTAACAATGTTCTGAGGCTTTGGCAAAATGAGTCCATGCCCTTCAGCTTGTGAGCACAATTACTCAAATAGGGCATATAAAGAGGATAAACTGATTAAAATTTGATTAATTTTGATGCACCAGATAAGTAGAAAAGCAAGTTTATTTTGCTTATTGAATATATCATATACCTTCTTATCATCTGTCTTAATCTTATCATCACGTGCATGGTGGAAATGAGGAGCAGGTGTTGCTTGTTACGTTTCTTTCATTTCCAAAGCCTAGGTCTAGTGGCCAACAAGGCCACCGCAGCTTGGTTATTATGGCAGGATTGCAATAAACAAGTTATTCTTAAATGTAACAGTTGCTTGCACCACCCTGTCTCCCCTGCTCATAGAGAGGGGGTCTGTCCGTTTTCCCAGAGACCATGTTGGTGTGTCACAGAGTGCACACTGGCTCAGTGGGCGTGCCTCACAGAGAAAGTAGAAGTCCAAATATAGATTTTGACAACATATATCACACAAGTCTACAACGAGCCATTTCAAGCATAGATTTTGCTTATAGCAGGCCAATTTCTGCATGAATTACCACGAATTCCAGGCAAATTGAACTTAAAAGGTTATTTAAAAACAATTTGGCGCAATGTGACCCCTTTAAGAAAGTTCCTAAAAAATTGTTAAAATTATTTGCAAGGCTGCTTGACAGTACACATGGAACTAAATCTACTTGGTACTTTTTTTGTACAGTGCTCTTGGTGCTTAAATTAGATTTTGCTTGATAAAGGTTTAGTAAGACAGCTAGCAGAAACAAGTGTTGTAGAATTCTGTCTCCACCCAGGAATGTAAAGTCTTGTAAGAGCAAAAGGAAGCTCTGGGGGCCCTGAACCTCTGACAACACTGACCTCAACCAGACCTCCCCAACATATGCTGCAACACAAAGTTCTGCATCGACTGTATGTACTACTTTATATACTACCTTCCATAATGAAATGCACAAAATTATCTAACTTTACAAAAAAACCCATACAATATTCAAATTTGATCTCTTACTGATATACTGTTAAGTAAAAACATCAAACCACATTTACACAGACACAAAAGTGGTCAACCGTTTCACACAGCATTTAAGGTGTGACTAAAAATATGCAGTCTGGTCCATAATGGAGTTGAAATTATACAGTCAAGATGTGCTTGTACTGTAGACCTTCAGCTTTAATTCAAGGGGTTTAATATCACATTAACCAATTAGGAGTTAACCAATTACCAATTAGGAGTTATAGGCTTCTGTGGCTGTGATTGGAGAAACTGTGCATAGTGTAGCTTTTGTCTGTTGCATCACCAGATAATACAGCTTCACGGTGGAGCCGCACAGAGACATTTCTGCGACAGTTTCCCAGAAAGCACACAGGAGGCTGTAGCCTGTATCTGATCTGTTTTTACTTGTCTTAAAATCTTTCTCTGTTCCGTTCCACCATGAAGCTGTGTAACTGGTGATGCAACAGGGAGAAATTGCACTATGCACAGGTTTTACTATATCACAGTCACAGAAGCCTATAACTATTTCAGAATTGACATGGGTGTCTTGGTGGCTTCCCTCACTAGTGTCTTTCTTGCACAGTCACTGTTCATACTTCTTGATGTAAATGAAGTCCAAGACATATTCAGTAACTTGGAAATGCTCATGTGTCTATTCTTGATTTGTAAAAATAAAACTTATATTTAGTTTGTCCAATTATGTATGAACCCTGAAAATGGAGTGACTGCACATAAAAATGGCTGTAATTCCTAATGGTGAATGTGACCGTTTATTAAGCTGATAGCCCACACTACATGCACATCTTGATTGTTTCATTTCAACTCCATTGTGAAGGTGTGCAGAGGCAAAATTAGGGAAATTGTGCCACTGTCCAAATACTTATGGACCATACTTTACATATGTATGTATAATAATCTACTTTCGGCTTCTCCCAATTTCAACTCGGGGTCGCCACAGCAGATCCCACATGGATCTGCATGTAGATTTGGCACAAGTTTTACGCCGGATGCCCTTCCTGACGCAACTCCACATTACATGGAGAACGGGCAGGGGTGGGGTTCGAACCGGGAACCTTCTGCACTAAAAGCGGTTGCATATAGGACTCAATACCTTGCGTTGTTAGGGAACTTGAAAAATGACTGCGCTGCAATGATTTATTTTTCACCACAATAAAATCCAACTGAAATAAAATGATGCTTGAATGTTAATTCAATTAACACTTTAATGATGAAATGGACATTTTTGAGTATAAGTAATTATACTCCGGCATCTATGCTGTAGCTGTGTATGTATTTTTACACTGTTATATCTCCGGCTAACTTGAAGTGACGACCTCTGATCCCCTACAACTTTAGTAAATAATGACCACAGTGTCTTTTTTTAAAAATAAATGTCCCTTTGTGTTCCATGTTGTAAAATCCAGCGGATGTTTCAGACAATGGCAGCTTCTGTCAGCGCGCACAGTTCATATTTGCTGCTTTTACTCTTGCTTTGTGTTAATCAGTCTTCAGACAAAGACGGCAGCAGCAGCACACCCCTGGGGCAAAGTGAGAGCTTCACCCTCCCTGTGTCTCCGCTCTGCCCCTCCTCCGACTACAAGCCTCATCCCTGCCTTCAAAACCCACCCTGTCTCTGTCTCTGTCTCGGAGGCGCTGCAGAGATGAAAGAGAATATGCAACACACTCTCTTTGACTGCGAACTACGCAGAAGTTTACTGGCCTCGTCTCCTTTTTAAACGCGGCAGCCAGATGTTGAGAACGACTGGCATCAGGCTCAAAACGCTGCGGATTACAAAGACGAAGGCATAAATATACTCATAGACGGCAGACTGTGTCCCTGTGACTCTGTGGAATGTGGAGAAACAACTGTGAGGCTGATCTGGCTTTAAAAAAAAAAAAAAACTCCTTCACAGGCAGCGTCAGCACCAGGAACCCAGAAGAGGGCGATAAAGTCTGTACAAAACCAAACCTGGGCATTGTGACTCTGTGGGAACATTTAAAGTCAGGCCAGTCAAGCAGTGGTGGGCACAGCTAACCTCACATTTAGCTTCGATAACCGCTAATCCGCTAACTGAAACGCTCGCTGTGATAACACTAAACCGCCAAAACATTCAGCCGAAGCTACCGCTAACCTTTATGAATGAAGCTTTGGCTTGGTTTTTTTGGCTCTAAAATCCTGAAAAACAGACATAAAGAGCTGTGAAAGAGTTTAATGTGTTGAAGCTGAATGGAGGTTCCTAAAAAGGTTTAGCACGCCAAGATCAGATGATGGTCAAGAAGATGTACATAAATGATTAAATTAACAAATGAAATTAAACAGTAGTTTACATTTGACATGCAGGTAATTCACAGTACAGAAAGTATTAAATGAATAATAAATATTAAGACATAAAAATACACATAGAAAATAATTTTAATAATATAATCACAGCATTTACGCTTGACCTCCTGCTCCTCCATCTCCTCGCTTGTTGCCTTCACGCGGTGCGACACTTTCACTTATTGGATTAGTGTATGAGCTCCAACAGGAACAAACATATGATTTTAAGGTTTATAAACGTCTTTGACTGTTAAACTTTATTCAAAATAATGTTAGCTGACTTATAAAGTTAAGAGTCGCCTTTCTTCGTTAGCGGATTAGCTTTTCAGCTAACTTTCAAAATCATTAGCAGACCAATTAGCTTCCACTAAATTTAGTTACGGTGACTTTAAGTCAGCTAACATGATTTTGAATAAAGTTTAACAGTCAAAAATGTTTACAAACCTTAAAATCATATGTTTGTTCCTGTTGGAGCTCATATGGTGACTAGTCAATATTCCGAAGGCCCAGTGGTCCGAAGGCCCAGTGGTCCGAAAATGGTTATATGCAGTTCAAACTTGGTAAAATGGAGCAAAATAGAGTTTCTTTTAAGGGACCCATCCTATAGGTAGAAATATGCAATATATTTATAAAATACCCAACAAGTAAGGATTTTATTTATAAAATTGGGAAGCAAGCCCCCAAAACCCAAACCCTAATTAACTAACCCTAACCGTAACCCTAACCGGGCCAATGGACCTTCGGACCAATGGACCTTCTGAATAATGGCCCGTCCCCCCAAGAAGTTAGCTTCGCTAATTAGCTGATTTGCTGAGTTGTGCCCACCGCTGGAGTCGAGGCCAAAACAGATTGTGTCCGCACACGAGTGAAGCCGGAATGCACATCAGTGGGGCGAGATGGCACATATGGTCAGGAACCGTTTTCTGCACACTGACATTAAATGCCACACACGTGAACGTTTTGTTTTTGCGTCACAGAAGTCTGTATGTTGTGCATGAGATCAGCAGCCAGTAATAAGCGTGTCTGGGATGCATGATGTCGGTGCACGGTGGCAAAGCGTAGACACGCACTGTGTGAGTCATTGTGATTCATGCTGCTGTTCATAGTGATGCTGCCAAACATGTCATTGAGATAATCCAGATGTTGCTGTTTCTTAGATCACGTTCTTTTGAGGAAAGCAGACTTTTATACCTCATTTATCATCATCCATTCTGTAAATATTAGGTTCTGATGATCTGTAACCTCAAACACTTTTTTATTTATTTATTTGGTTTTTGTTTGGGCAGCACACCCATCACCCATAGCAACAGTGATTTTATCATTGTGGTTCAGGTTGCATAATTTGTTTTTCAGCAGTTATTTCTTGCTTGTGTTGATGCCAAGTCCAATTTTCTAAAAGGGTTCTGTTGTACATTAAATCTCAGACTTTCCTTTAAATCAGACCATGCCTTACAGGATGTGAAAGCATACAACACGAATGGGGAAAATGGATAGCTGCTTTAATTTGACAAATTCAGCAAAAAGATGAGCCTGAATTAATAATTTTATATAGAGGTGTAACATTGAAGAATTGTATAACGCCTGGATTAGCAGTTGACCGTTTTGACTCCATGTAGCCACATATTTCAGCATGCATAAACAAACTAGGGGCCCTATCTTGACGATCTGTGGCGCACAGTCTACAGCGCACAGAGCAAGTGCATTTGGAGCCACTTTGCTTTTTACAGGGTGCACAAGCAGAGGACAAAATAGTACGCAGGGTGCGAAAGAGTTTGGTTTTGTCGCTTAATTAGTCTGTAGTGTGTATTTGGCATAATATGAAATGTTATGAAACCTGATTGTCAACTGTTGTCCCCTTTAAGGCACAATCTCACCTAGACATTTGGGCCAGAGCAGATGAACGTATTTGCAAACGTCGGTGTCCGCTAGCCTCTGCTGGCCCTCCGCCAGTCCACACTGATGAACATCGACTGCATTCAAAAATTTTATGACAACATCCATTGGAAATATGTTTTTATCTACCTTTTTCATGCTGAAAACCGAATCCTACAAATTTGCAATCCGGAAGTCTCCAGCTCTCCGCTTTAGACTACTGTCACATATGTCATATGTCATGGAAGTCCAGATATTTGAGCTCCTGCTTGCTGTGTGAGACATGCTCAATTACGAGTCTGTGAGACACGCCCACCAGGAGATGTCCCCCTCTCTCATGGAAGAGAGGGGGAGTTGCTAGCAACAACTCCTTTCCATTTAAAGATACAGACACTCAAACAGGTTATTTTTTTAAGGCACAGTCACACCTTTGGGCCAGTGTGGACGAACTTACTTGCAAACATCGGTGTCCGCTACCCTCCGCTAGCTGCCGCTGGGCTCCACCGTCCTCTGCCATCCTCCACCGATGAACGTCAATCGCGTCCAAAATTTTCAACATGTTTAAAATTACTCGCCGTTTGCAGACGTACCTCTGGCTACGTGGAAGACCGTTTGAGAAAGTTAATATCCACTACGACCAAGTTAGCCTCTGTTTGCAACCGTTAGCATCCGCTAGCCGGAGTTACTGGTGCGATTGTCTACGTTGGCGAACGTTTGGGTGCTACTTCAACCTGCCTGCTCAGAATCACTGGACAGTGGTGTTTCGAAGCCCTCTCCCGCACGTTGCCACGTTGGCAAACGTGTTCTAATGGAGCGCTGGCTAACGCCAGCCTCAGCTGGGCTCCGCTAACACCATGTTGTGGAACGCCGTGCTGCGCTTGAGGTTCGCAGTCAAACGCCGGTAACATGAGGTTTGCTGACGTTTGGCCAATTTCCTCAACTTAGCACTGCGTTCACCACACGCTGGGGTAATCGTCATAGTGTGACTGCGCCTTTAAAGAAGGACTGTTTTTTCAATGTATCACCTCAGTTTTTTGGGGGTACTTTTTTCCCTACAAACAATGTTTTGGAGTTTTTAGGACACCTTGTAACCTATTTTAGTTTGCCGACAAGATGTATTATATGACCCCCTTTAAACCTCCACAGATGTAGTTGATCTTGTGCATAAAAACATTCATATTTCACTATTAACTAAACAAATATATTTGTAAAGCAGTTTTATAAGGCAATAAATTGGGATTTGGAGGGCTCTCATACACAAACAGTTCTGCCAAAATGGACTTTTAGTGCAGGAGTCCACACAGGCTGTTTCAGTGTGCATCATGTTTTGGGAAAGTGTGAAGGAAACCGATCACTGAAGCTTTCCCAAAGAATTTCTCAGCTCATTTGCTCTAACTTCTCAGTGGAAGGTCCCAAGAAGGAATCTATGTGTCATTAGGAAAGTGTATTCTTTCCAGCACACGCACACATACACACTCACACAAAGGTTCAAACACATGGCTGTAATTTATTGGCGCGTTGTTCCCTCCCTCTTTCCGTGGCAGAACGTGCAGTCAACAGTACAATGCGAGTGCCTCCGTGTCCCACAGGTGTGTGCATGACTGTGTTGTGCCTGAGGGCGAACAGAACGTGCTTTGGTACAGCTGAGTGGGAGTATCTACAATCTAGCTCCTCCCCCCTTCTGTCCACAACAAGCCTCAGCCGTCTCATGCTGACCTTTCGCAGGCCTGACTGCATGCGCTTCACATGTGTTACCGCTGTGGACGCAGTCGGAGCGCTAAGCCGCTTTGTGAGGCTTTAGGAGGGCGGCCGACTCAAAGAGTTGTGTTCGCTGCACGGCTGCAGGAGGTGACGGCATAGCTGAGCACTGAAGCGTGGTGCCCCGGGGTTTCGTGTAACGTGATGGGTCAGGGGCGACCCACAGACAGACACACAGCAGTCCTACTGTACAAACAGCCAGAGAAAAGCACAGGATTAAATAGAAGAGCACTAATCAAATTGCAGACCTGTGCCAGTGAAACAATTACATCGGCTAATTTTAAATAAAGGCTGTTTTATGAGAAGTTCTCCAGCATCATGGTTGTGACAAATGTAAGAAAATGTATTTCATGCATGCAGTGTGTTGCAGAATGATGCCATGACAAAATGTGAAGTCTACACAGAGCCAACATTAATGTTAGCTAACATTCATTTTCTGAACCCGCTTATTCCAAATAAGGGTCACGGTGGGGCTGGAGTCTATCCCAGCGGTCACTGGGCAAGAGGTAGGGTACACCCTGGACAGGCCGCACTGTTGCCAACTTAGCGTCTCTGTCGCTAGATCTAGCGACTTTTCAGACCCCTTTAGTGACTTTTTTTCCAAAAAGAGTCTAGCGACAAATATAGCGACTTTTTTGTCAAACATTAGTTCCTCATTGTACAACGTTGTCGTCAAACTGCCCCGTGAATGAGGCTTAAGCCCATGCATCTCCCCTGTTTTGCTTCTACAGCGAAAGGCTCTGTTGTGTTCATGCTGAGTTCATGGTATGTCGGAAAGTCGGAAATTACAAGCTCCATCTCTGAAAAAATGATTTGAACGTGTGGTTGGGTTGAATTTTTTTGCTTGGAAACTCGGGCTGAAATTCAGTGCTCTGATTTATCTGACTTGATGTCATAAGAAATACAATTATCGCGTCCTCCATCATGACTGCTGAAACAGTAATATTACAGGTGCCATTTAATTACTTTTAACAAATTATTTACTTTTGTCTGTGATATGTTTTCATTCTTTATATATTAGTGAAATTGCCAATGTTATAGCACTAATAATAATAAAGCAATAATTGATATTGTCATTGAGTCCACTACAAATAGAAACACAATCATCTGAGACATTTTCCATCTTGCTGCAAGCAAGCAGCTGTCTTCACTTATTAATGTGTTCCTTGTAAGACAAGAACAAAGCTCAAGTATGTTACTGCGTGCATCCATATTGTTGTCTGAGCTTTTCAGAACGAGTTTTTGTCAGTCACATTAGTCACTGTGTGCGTGAGTGAGCTGACGTGACAGACGTGAAAGTGAATGATCTGCACATGTGCTCACATATACAAAGAAATGTTTTGAATTATGCCATGTTAAAATACAGTAGACCATGTGAGTAGGCTACCGAGTACAGATTAGGAGAATAATTTTGCAGAATGTGAAGGTAACGTGATGACGTCATAAATATGCAAATCAGCGCATGTCATTTAGCGACTTTTTGAGCAGACTTTAGCTACTTTCTATTGGACACAGTTGGCAACACTGGATCCGATGCAAACCGTGGGTTTTGTGATCAGTTACCCCCCTAGCAAATAACACTCAGGGCATTAAGAGTAAATCTGTGCAGCTACTGCGTGTTTTTCATTTGAGGAGGAAAGCGGCTGTGAATTCCATATGTCTAACAGGCAGCAGCAAAAATTTATGATGCACCTGCTGTGAAAAGAACTACAGTGAATGCTTCATGGATGAAGAAAACAGGACGACTGCGTCAGGTGGATTATGTCTGAGCCTGCCAGTGAAACGAAATGGATGCCAAACTTCAGACCAAATCACCGTTTTGTTTATACCCTGAAGGCATAACAGTGTCACAAATACATAAAGTACAGCTTTATTTTTACAACTGCCTGAGATATCACTGTATACCAGATCATCTCCCGACGTATCTCAGGTTCAAACATGCATTTGCTCAGCACTTTCAGATAAGGATGACATTTTGAAAAGTTCACTGGAAAAAATGTCACCTTTCAACATTCTTAACTAACACTTGACATATTTGCCTGAATATTCTCCATTAACTGACTCCATATGTTCCTTTCAGTCACGCTAGCGTCAATGCAAAAGACTTATGTAATCCCATGTCTTATTTACAATTAATATTATTGTTTATACACTGATGTCTTATTT
>OMMV01039638.1:2781-13135 GCA_900302635.1 Chatrabus melanurus | reverse complement strand
GCTTCTCTGACTGTGATTGGAGAAATTGTCCATAGTGCAACTTTTATCTGTTGCATCACCACTCACAGCTGCATAGTGGAGTGGAACAGAGAGGATTTTTCATACAACCAAACAGATCAAATCGAGGCTAGCATCTGCCATGTGCCTTCTGGAAAACTGTAGCTGAACTTTCAAGTCTTCTTTTTAAGGAAATCCTTCTCTGCTCCACTCCACCATGATGTTGTGTAACTGGTGATGCAAAATGCAAAACTTGCACTATGCACAATTTCTCCAATCACAGCCAGAGAAGCCTATAACTTCATCAGAGTTGTCATGGGTGTCTTGCTGGCTTTCCTCTCTAGTCTCCTTCTTGCACGGTCCTCCTCCAGACAGATTTAACATACAGTACCATACTGTTTGTATTTCTTAATGATTGATGTGAATGAAGTCCAAGACATATTCAGTGACATGGAAATGTTCATGTAATCATCCCCTGACTTTCATTCATTCATTCAGTCATTAATTTTCCACCACTTATCTGGGTCCGGGTCACTGTGGCAGCAGATTAAGCAGCTGCGCCCACACTTCCCTATCCTCGGCCAAGAACTGTAACACTTCCTGGGGGATCTCGAAGCATTCCCAAGCCAGCTGGGAAATATAATCCCTCCAGTGTATCCTGGGTCTTCCCCGGGACTTCCTCCCAGTTGGACGTGCCTGGAAGTCCTCCCTAAGGAGACGGCCAGGGGGCATCCTCTCCAGATGCCTGAACCACCTCAACTGGCTCCTTTCGATGCAAAGAAGCAGCGACTCTACTCCCAGTCCCTCCCGGATAGTCGAGCTTCTCACCCTGTCCCTGAGTGTAAGCCCAGACACCTGACGGAGGAATCTCATTTCTGCTGCTTGTATCCATGACCTTGTTCTTTCAGTCATTACCCAAAGCTCATGACCATAGGTGAGGAAAGGAGCGTACATCCACTGGTAAATCGAGAGCCTCACCTTCTGGCTCAGCTCTTTCTTCACCCCAATGGTCCGGTACAGCATCCGCAGGAACTCAGATGCAGCCCCAATCCGTCTGTCAGTCTCACGCTCCATCTTACCCCCACTCCTGAACAAGACCCTGAGATGGATGGATTTATTCAGAATCTACATTCAGTTGACACTGTTTAGGTAGAGCTGACATACATACAGTATTATTATAATGTGTTATTTATATTTTACATTGTTAAATATGTTTACTCATGTAATTGAGAGTAAGAATACAAGTCCTGGTCAAATTAAAATAGGTAATGTGATGGTGAATACTGACTGAACACTAACACATATTACAGTTGGAACAATAATTATTCATTAGACTGTTTTAAACCCAGTATAGTACACAGTTTTTCTTGAAACTAGAGATACATTTTTGATTTCTAACAACAGATGGTAAACTATTCCATAGAGTGGTACCTGTGTATTGAAGAAATTTACTGTGACCATGAGTTTTGAAGATGTTATTTACCTTAGACCTTGTGTTATACCTGTGATCAATATTTGGAGGTACATTTTGAAGATAACCTGGGGTTTTATACATAAATATACATTTGAGTAGAATAAATCTCTGTCTAACATTGAACCATTTGAGAGTTGACAGCATATCTGATTCATGAGACCTGTTGTTACATCCTAAAATAATACGCATACCTCTATTCTGTTGTAGGCTAGTTATATAAGAATCATGGCACACATCCCAGAGTGTACAACAATAATCAAAGTGGGGTAGAACCAAAGTATTATATGGAGTTATACGACTAGACAATGGTAGGAATGGACTGGTACGTTTGAGTATTCCCTAATGACCTATTTATCTTTTTGATGGCATTATCTGCATGAGAGTTGAAAGTGAGATCCTGATCTAAAGTGACACCTAAGTATTTATACCTTTCTACCTGAACATTAGCCTGGTCATGAAGAGACAAATCTAAATCAGATACAGACAAATGCCTATGTTTTTTCCTGGAACAAAATAACATACATGAAGTTTTACCGATGTGTAGACAAAGCTTATTAGCCTCTAACCAATCACTAACATTACACAAGTAAGACTGTAGGTGTTGTATGATATTTTGAATATTACAAGCAATACCTTGAGTGTAGCATACATATTCACTTTACAAAATTTCAATGATACAGGTAAATCATTCAGCTATATCAAAAATAGCATAGGCCAAAGAATGGAACCTTGAGGTACACCAATCTCGATGAACATAGAATCAGAGTTACATCCATTAATAGTAGCTATTTGAGTTATTTTGCTTAGGTATGATTTGAACCAATCAAGATTATGTCCATGAATTCCATAGTATGACAGCTTCTGGATCAAGATAGAATGAGTTACAGTGTCAAATGCTTAACGGAGATCCAGAGCAACTAATCCTACTAGTCCACTGTTGTTCACTGAGTCAAATATATCCTCCATAATACGATGAAGACTGGTTTGTGTTGAGAGTTTTTGCCGAAATCCGGATTGGTCAGGACACAGAATGTTGTTGTGTACCAGGAATGAGTATAGTTGTTGATGAACCAGTTTTTCCATTATCTTACTAATCACTGGGAGCACTGAGATTGGTCTATAGTTTCCGGGGTCAAGTTTTGAACCTTTCTTGATTAGAGCTGACACTCTGGCACATTTCCATTCAGATGGAACCTTTCCTGTTGTTAATGAGAGGTTGAAGATGTAAGTTAAAATGTCACTTATGGCTGGAGCTGATATCTTCAGAATTCTAGCAGGAATGTTGTCCAACCCGGTGGCTTTGTTAGACTTTACACCACTCAATAACTTGTTGACATCTTCAGAATAAATGGTGGTGAAGTTAAACCTGTTCTTGGTGGTTGCAGCTTTGTGCAGATAGATTGTGAATGCTGTTGTTGATGTTATCTTGTCTGCGAGGTTTTTGCCGATGTTAACGAAGAATGAATTAAAAATGTTAGCAATGTCCTTGGCGACAGTCACTAGACGATCTCCGATCTCAAGCCCGCTGATGTCATCATGTGGCTTATGGGGCAATGTGTTCTTCAACACTGCCCAGGTATCTTTTGAGTTTCCTTGCGACACAGTTATTTGATCTTGGATGCATTTGATCTTTTCTTCGCGACATAGGTTGGTGACATGATTTCTGAGTTTTTTTGTACACATTCCAGGCTCGAGTATCCTGAGAGTCAATAGCATATGCATGGTACTCATCACTGACATTTTTGAGGGTTTCAATTTCTTCTGAGAACCATGGACACTGTTTGGAAGCCTTAGTGCAGAATTTTCTGATTGGTACATTTGAATCAAGTACTGTCATAAACATGGACTTCCAGCTACACCAGGCATCATCAACATCGTCAAATACTTCAATTAGCGACCATGGGACGGATTTCAGTTCTTTCAGAAATTTGTCACTATCAAGACGTTTATAGTTCCGGGTTGTTACATATTTGTGGTGATGAACAGGATCTTTCTTTAGGTGCAGTACTAAGAAATTCATTAGGTGGTCCGCTACAGAGACCACAGCTACTCCGTGAGTTACCTTGGTGTCAATGTTGGTGAAGGTCAGGTCTATGATGGTGCTGGAATGTTCTGTTACACGGGTTGGTTGACTAATTACTTGTTTGTAGTTACATGCTGAAGTTATGATATCTAAGTGGTGAGCTGGCGAACCTGGTATGTTGACTTTCTTATAGTCTGAGTTGAAATCACCAGTGATGATGGAATCAGTATTGGTACGATCCAGCTCGTCCAACAGTTTCTCAAGGTTCGATATGAAATCCTGTTTCGATCCAGGGTGACGATATATAACAGTCATGAGAACAGATTTCCTGTGAGTGATAAGTTCGATGTTCATAGCCATGATATCCTTGGGGTCAAGATCGGGTCGAGATTTGTATGAGACTTTCTTGTTTATGTATATTGCAACACATTGTTTACCTTGAAATAGCCCATTGTTATCACGATGTTCAAAGTGATGTCCGTGTTTACAGTTTCGTCTATCCCTGTCTCAGATATGGCCAACACGTCCAGTGAGAAGTTTGACAATACACGCATCACCTCGTCGATGTGATAGATAAATCCTCCAGTTCCAGTATTAATATGAGCTGTTCTTAATCCATTGGAATCCTTCAATGTTTGTGCACAATCAGATGTTATACCATAATCCGTTTGGGGAGGTCCGGGGTTGATTTCGATATCTGCTGACAGCAGCAGGATGTGCCACAGATATTGTTTACATTGTATGTTTGACCTTCGTGTCCTTGACCTTGTTGCTGATGGTTTCCGCTTCATTCGTGAGATGTCGCTATGTGAATCTTGCCAAAACTTCCAGGCTGTAATCCATCATAGATTCACCATGTGAGTTCACAATCGCTGATCCTGCAGGATCTAGACATTCTGATGCGTGATTGTCCCAATTTTCCCTGGCTAACGTTGGAGATGTTAGCATAAATAGCTTCGAAATGACCAGGACGAACAATGCTTCTGAAACGCCCGCCATGGTGGTCACTATGTACGACTAACAGAACATATAGCCAACTGAAGAACTAATCGAATCAAAGTTAAATTAATCTTTAACTAGACTACTATGAACAGCTAACAGAATATATAGCTGATGGTTAGCACGCAGGGTTGGCACGCCAGTTAGCAGGCCGGTCCGATAGCTGGTGGTTAGCATGCTGGATTTGAGCGTAAGTCGACTGGTAAATGGAGAGCCTCACCTTCCGACTAAGCTCTGTATTAATAAATGAACAAATGTTTTATGCCATACAGAAAACAACAGTATTCTGTTGCAGAATCTGCAAAATTAGAAGAGGGACAGTAAAAAATAGCAATGTTGTGAAAAACAAAATTGTTGACTCCACTTGACTCAGTCAAGTGGAGTCAACAATTTTAACAAATATATCTATATTTTTTGTCATAAACGTATAAAAGACCATGATTTTTCAGATGTTAACTGGTTTCATGGATGTGCCTCATGCTAATACTAATGCTCGTCTTAAAAAGCAGCATCAGCGCTTAAAATGTAACGATATGAAACTAAGATTTAAAGCTTAAGATAATGTTTGAAGTATGTCTTTAGCTCTCAGACTATTTCTCTAAATGCATGAACGTTAGTAGAATCGATGGAGGAATCTGTTCAAATTAGTGTGGAATTCAAATTAGTTCATTGGTGCGCCCTGACACAAAACACTTAATACCGACCACATAATCATGTTATCTGGAGTCCATATGCATAATATAAGTGTATGTTTTCCAAAACATTTCTTGAATTTGCCCATCAGCTGTCACTAAAATTGAAGTACTAAAGACCGTTGACGTCAATTAAGTATTTTATGTTGCACGTTATCTGCAGTGAGCAACGTTTAACATTACGTGCAGCATAAGTGTCGGCATCCCTTTGATGTACGGCGCGCGGCCGTTTTTGTGCTTAGCAGAATATTTATGATGATATCTTCTCATATGTCTCCAAATCAAATGGATTCAAATTTGGTTAGTTTTATTGGACCAGATGAATACAAAAAGCAAGTTTGTTTTGCGATAACACGTACCTGTCTGCCACCTGCTGGACATGTCTGAGTTTGTTGCAGAGAAAAATCTAATCATCGCATGTATGCAAGGAAATTAGGAGCAGGTGTGCTTGAAGTTAGTTGGATCTTGAAATGAGCTTTTTGTGGGTTCATTTATTTCCAAAGCCCGGGCCCGGGGGCCACCAAGGCCACGGCTGCATGGTCATTTTTGTTGACACAAAGTTTCAACATTTAATAAATGTATTATTTTAACTATATTGATTGTTAACCTGTGTGAAAATACAACATGTTAAAATTGGTTCAAACAAACAGCTGACCTCAGTGTTCGGTAAAATCAAAAGTTTGGTGCCCCTGGTTGGTTTAAATTAGGTTTTCAGTTTTGTTTTCTTATTTACATCAACGTGTGAGCTGAAAGTGCCAAATCAACACAACAAAGTGCATGTGCATAAATAAATACAATGATAAACAGGAAAAGGAAATTTTCTAAACTGCAGAATTTTGTATCCAACTTAAATTTCTTCGATTTTTGAACAGCTCTACGAATTTGAGTTTCCTTTTCCTATTTATTGTTGCATTTATCGATATGCACACCATTGTACTCGCTCAGGGGGTCGGTAAGGATCGACGTTACCCTTGTGAATCACCTTGGTGCGACTATGTTGTGATTTGGCGCTATATAAATAAATTGAATTGAATTGACTCTGTTGTGTGTGTGATTGGACAGCTTCAGGACAAATTCAAATGTTACAAAATACAAAACGGATTTAGTTCAAATACAAAAGTTTCTGCTAATTAATAATCTTGGGTTGATTAAAAAATACCAACGCTTCAAGGTGACTCGCTTCAATAATTCTCTGATATTGTAATAATTGTACTGCACAGGTTAAATTCAGCGCACATAGTTTTTTTTTGTAGATTTTAGTGTTGTTGTGTCCTTTATTTTGTCTGTTGTTGCTCCTTGTGTCCTTTTTTGTCACAAACATGTTTGTGCAGAAGTTAAATGTGAATGTCGTTCCCTTCATGTTAATGTTAAGTTTAACACCTCTGAGCGTGGTGCTGTTGGAATAAATAATGTTTCAGGGGACTTCATTGAAAGTTATTGCCTTCAGACGCGTGGTAATTTCAATCCGTGTCATATAGCTCATCATAAATTCCAAAACAGCCATCAGGAAAGTCGTTTGCTGCTGATCGGGGAAACAAACATGAAAGACACGGGTTGTTGGAGGTGTCTGAGGGCCCTGACTGTGTGCGCACGTGCACGCGCACGAACAACCCGTACGTAAACGTCGCCGAGGACGACACCAGCAGACAGCATTTGAATTGTAATTAGCACAAAAGCACCCAAACAGTCCAACGAGCCTCAGAGGCATTAAGGCAGGATGAACGCTGAATCCTTTGAATGCAGCACTTCAGGCGACACAACAAAGCTACCCACAAACAAACAACAAGCATCATTAGCAACTCCAACACATGCCTGAACACGGGCAGAAACGGAGCTGGAAGCAGCCGGCCTGCAGCTCCGACCTGTCAGAGCCTGTCGTGGAAAATCGTTTTCAGCCTCAGCGTTTTGTGTCGTTTCTCATCAAAGAGAAAGTGGAGGTTTAAAGTACACAACAGTTTACGTTGGCACCGCGTTTACCTCCAACTCATTAAAGTCGGTGTGAAATGAAAACCATTCTTACCTGTTTTACCCTGCAGGATTACTGACTCCAACACGCCGCACGCAGAGAACGTCTCCTCGGGTCCGCCGTTCAACAGCTCAATTATTTTAACTCGTGTGGAAACGCGTCAGTCATTCACGGCTTTTCATTCACATTAGGAGAGATTTGTTTGTTTCTTCCCCAACCTCCACAGCCGACTGATGTTATGTGATCGTCCGTCTGTTTGTGTCCAACATCAGTGTCAATCTGCTTCCACAAACACCCGCGAGGGTCCATAAATTCACCGCGGACAAACTCCACAAATTCAAACCACCTGAGTGGAGCAGAGTTCAGCCGCTGATACACACTCAACAAATTTAACTTGAATTTGTGATAACTACGTTTGTGTTGTGTTCCGTCCCCTGTCCTGTGTCCTCTGTGGTCAATGTTTGTGGGCGTGTTCCCCACTGAGCACCACTCCACTCATCACCGCACCTGTCGTGTATTTGCTCGTGAAGTGTTCACTATTTAGTTGGTCATGTTTCTGGTTTGGTTGCTGGGTTATTCTCTTTGTTTTGTCCATGCGTGCTCTCTGTTCCGTCCGTTTGCTCTCTGTGTTTTTGTCTCGTATGTCAGTCAGTCAGTCCTCGTGTTTTTGCAGCTCCTGTTTCATTTGCTGATTTGGTTTCATTTCCCGTTTTTTTGTCTATTTCTCTGGTGGTACGGTTCCCGTTCTTGTCTCCTCCCTGGCTCCCTGGTCCTGTCTCATTTCCTCCCAGCTCGTCTTTGTTAATTTCTCCCAGACCCTGGACTTCCTCTTGACCTCGACTTCCCTCAAGGGTTATTTTGATTCCTGTTTTGTTCCCGGACTTCCGTTTGTTCATTTCTTATCAGTTATTGACTTTTTCCACTTTTTCAGTTGTCAATAAATCCATTTATTATTTAATCCCTGATTCTGTTTCTTGTGCCTGTCTGCATATTTTGGTTCACATCACATCAGTTTGTGAATTTATTCTTGCAGAAAAATAACCACTTGTAATGCGATGAGCATTAGTTACTTAGCACCAGTGTAAGGTCGTCGTGCACAAATCTCCTCATATCTCAGACTATTTCGGATTGTTTTGGCACGCACAGGCCTATTGTGCGCACCCACTGTCTCTGCTGCTGTAGCGGTGGCTGGTCGGAACTTGTCCCGGAGGTGTAAGAGGCGGATATGTCGGTCTTGATTTTGGGTCATTACACGTGGTCGCCCAGGTCGTGGTCTGTCTGATGTGGTACCTGGGGCCATGTATCATTGGCACAGATTGTTGATTGGTGGGTATTCAGTAGTACTCTGGTGGTCCGCCCTGCATCAAGCATTCCTATTGCACGATCTCGGCCGTGTTGCCCCAGCCGTGGCATTTTTGCAGATGTCATTTTTTTCTGAAGGTTGGTGTTGTTTTATAGGACTGGCTTAGTCTAGCAAGGAGGTGGGCACTTGGAATCGGTTGCATTACTGCAAGCATGGATTTTCTGCTTAAGTTGAGTTTTTTCCATCTCAGACCTATTCAGCAAAATCAGTCAAGCGTAACTCAGTGTTTTTGCCCTAAATAAGCTCACAACAAGGTCTCCATATTATTGCATGACAAATTTTAGGACATTAAAACAAGCTACTCACAGAATTACAAAAAAACAATAGGGTGGTGCGTTTTTAAATCCCTTGAGTGAAGTTGTTAGGAAGGAAAACCTGCACCCTCTCTGCATGTTCTGGAACCAGTAACTGGAATATCTCAAAAAGTGAAAGAATTTGTCACATGTCTTCTGGGTTATACGTGATAATTCCATCTATAACTTAAAAAAAATTAGGACAAGGCAGCTGCGGTTTGCAGGACACTATAAAAGGGCAGAAGGGACGATAATCTGAGTTTGTTGCATGGAAACCCACTCACGGTCATCCCAGAGCAGGTAGCTCAGTGGGATAAGGAGTTGGAGAGCTGGGTTTGATTCCCAGTCATGCTACGTGTTTGTGTCCTTGGGCATCTTCATTCTAAACGGGTACCGGCCTTGGCTGGGGAAGTAACCTGCGTTGGACTGGTGTCCCATCCATTGGCAGGTATAGACTTTAATCCAGGGAATCCAGGGATAAGCACCGGCACCAATGGGCCTGTGTAAGGCAAGGCAAGGCAATTTTATTTATATAGCGCCATTCATACACAAGGCAATTCAAGGTGCTTTACAAGAGAAATACATTCAAATAAAACATTAAAGGAGATCATTAAAAACAAAAGCTAAAAGCAAGACAATAAATAGCTAAAAACAGTGCAGAAAAATGCATTTAAAAAGCAAACAAAGCAAAAGCAACAGCAGACAAATGAGCTGACAGTTTCAGCCGACCTCAGATATTCTGGAAGTTTGTTCCACAGGCGGGGAGCATAGAAACTAAAGGCTGCTTCACCCTGTTTGGTTTTGTAGGACTTACTTCTTCTTCTTCAAGGATACTTCAGCAGAGACAGCGGTGACTGGGATTGGATCCCCTGAACCCCGGTGGTCTGGTCAGGAAATATACCACTTTAAACTCGTAAGATGGTACATTTTCAAGTTTAGCTCTATCCTGGGACAGGCCCTGCTAAATGTTGGGAAGTGAAATTTAAAATGAGTTTTGACATTGTGAGACGGAGCGTTGGGCCTTTGTGGAGGTGAGCACATTCTTCTCATTAAAAGTGTTTCTCGACAAAATTCATGAGAGATCATTCCAACCTAAAGTGATTAAAAAAGCATTCATTAAGGATGGAGGAAAATTCAACCACCTCACGGAATCGGAACTTAATGAGTAATAATTTAACGCACGTGGGTGAACCACCTCCCGCTCAAAGTGAGATTTGGAGCGTTGAATTAAATTCGGCGTGAGGATTAATGGTTTCTGTCAAAGAGGAGTCCTCCTGGGTGTGGGAAATGTTTTTTTAGAGGTCACCGGTGATCATAGCGAGGAGAGAGCGTGAGTGAGAGGTAACGAGACAAATGCTGAGTCCAGTAAAACTCGTCTTTGACATTATTCTCTAATATGTTGGAGGAGACAGACTTCCTGTCTTCTGCAGAAGTAACGGCAGCCAGAAACCACAGGAGTCGCCGCACTTTTCTGTTCTGCAGCACCTCCTCTTTCTCCCTCCATCACTTCTCCCTCATATGTTTTTTTTTTTTTTTTTTTTTTTTGC
>OMMV01039609.1:4268-21865 GCA_900302635.1 Chatrabus melanurus | reverse complement strand
GCAACACTGGGCTTAGCATCGTTAGCGTTCGCTTTAGCCAACTCCTTCACCACTAACGGAGCGAGCTGAAAAATCAAACGTTTCCCGAACCCCGTGGGGAGGAGGGCCACAACATCAAGGCCACCAACAAAACTCAGCAAAGATTGTTCTTGCTCAGGCTTTAATTTCTGGATATTCGGCAGCGTTGCCACAATGGACCGAATAGCTTCGCTCGCATCTTTCTCCACCGCCATTACTGAACTACAACTCAAACTGGCGCACGACCTCAACGTCATCGTTCTCAGCCACTCCCTCTGTTCACTGATTGGACCGACCAAAAATTGCTCGGAGAAAACCAAAGCATATGCCGAAAACCCAGACTGAGTACTGAAGGGAAATGAAAATTGAGCAGAAGTACGTAGGAGGGCGGAGCCAGGCTAAACTTACGCACCATGTTACTTTAATATGTGTGTGCCATCAGCACCATAGACAGTGGATCTTAAGAAGCTATTCACAGCATGAGGATGAGCTTGACTGAGGTGTTCTGAGGTGACCAGGTGTTCTGTAAACTTTGTACAGCAGTTAAGATTCGTTTTACTCTTTATTACAAAGATCCAGAAATAAAAATTGAACTTGAACTGACTGGCACCCTGCCAACACATTATGGGTTTTAATTAGAATGTGGCTAACTTGTGCTGTACTGTGCAAAAGTACAGCACAAAAAAAAAAACCCATTTAGGAACATTATCAAGCATTTTCAAGTTATCACTGTAAGAATCACTTGTGCAATACAGCAACATAATGGGCGTATTTTCACCCTAAAATACATGCATGATGAATATGAGTAACACATTTTTCTGGAACAATGGCTTTTACAAAAAAAGTCTTATAACTCAATAATATGCAAACATATTCATGAAACAACCCTAAACTCTAATCAGCGCATCTACTCCCCAGGGTGTACCTGGGGTGCGAGTATCAAGATGTGTCCACCATAAACTGTTAATGAGGATGAGATTATGTCCTGCAAACTACTGTATGAGAACCACCTGTAGTTCTTGGTCTGCTGATACTAATATTTACTTCTCAGACAAAACTTTATATCACGTGCACTGAAACTTGGTGCCATGTCCTTGAAAAGCTGATAAGCCTCAACTGAAAGCATGAACACATCACAGGACAAACTTTAGCTGCAGCAAACCTGCAGACTTTAACAATGTTGCTAATAGGACCGCAGTGTTCATACAAGAAATTTTGTACTCCGTCCTTGTGAAATATTGTGTGAATTCCTTTTATCAGAAATAAATGTGCTTTTTCCAGCTCCCTGTTACCAGCTGATTTAATTAGAATATTAAAATTAATTTGCAGTGAGCCTGCAGTTAAATTTGCTTTAGCACATGGAGTTCGCAGTGATGATTTACTTAACATGGATATTTCAGATAGTTCAATGATGGGGGAACACACCTTACAAAAAAAAAAAAAAAAGTCAGAACAGCGTGATTTAAAAGGCTGAGCAGTGCACAAACGTTGGGGTAAACAACATTTGATGGAGGATCCTTCAGCTTTGGGGTTCTGATTTTAATATGAATATGGTCGCTGTCGCTAACCTTCTTTCCTAAGCGCTTACAGTGCACAGCTTCCACAAATGTCACAGACATGACTTTACTACTGCAGTAGCGACGGTGAATTCTGACAAGAAACGAAAATGTGAAAAGTAACCGTTATTCTCCTGGAATGAACCACGAGTCCACACAGACCTCACTTACCTCCACACGGAGCAACACTGCCGTTGTTGCTGGACTACGTCTGAGATCACGTCTGTTTCATGTGTGTGTGTCATATGATGTGTGGCTGGTAAGCAGCTTATTTTCTTTGCAGCACACATGAAGGCAGCTCATCAACTTGGAGCTGAAATCATATTCAAATGAGTGATAATTAATTAGGTCTAAATGTCATCATCATAATTGGGACTGTCCAGGATCTGTGCCTGTTGAGGATTTTCTTAATCATTTTCTTCTGCCTGCAGACGGAGGGAGAGCCATCAGGAGACAGAGCCACCTGCTGGCTCCGTCTGTGATGGCCTACAGTACGTTTACGGTTACCTTGTGACTGATTTATGATAAGGGAAGCCCGCTCCCCCTGCTGATTTGCCTCTATTCATTGGTAGTCATGTAAAGGAAGGCTGCCAAAATGAGCCAGCAGTGATTGATGGGGGTTAAGCTCCCATAATCAATATGACACTGCTAAGTGCCCTTTGATTGAGCTGCACGCAGTGTAAAAGGACATTTCTGTGCCCGGCTGCTCTTGCCACCAAGAAATCCTGCATTTGTCCAAAGCTAAACGGTCTTCTGAATGCCATTGTCACGGGTACATTAACTTTTAGATGAGTCTCAGAGACAGACTTGGAGTGTGGATGAGCGGCCATTTTCATTAGCGCGGCTGCATGGTGCCATTAAGCCTGCTTTCAAACCGACTGCGACAGCAACGCCTTCCATGCAATTTCAGAGCAAAAACTGGAGATTTTATTCCTTCTGTGGAGCTGGATAGGTGAAGACGCTGGATAAATTTGCCGGTGCAAAACCCTGCGTCACTAGGCAACTGGATCTGATGGCTGCTTTGTTTGGGGTGAAAGGTTGGATGCACGCGTGGTACTAATCTCCTTGCTTCACAATTAAGGAACACAGGAGAGCTGCTCAAACCTCTTCCCACTCTCAAACAACAACAAAAAGAAAAAGACTGAAAGACTCCTCTATTGTCCCTCCTCCTCATTATTCCCGCCTCTCCTCCACTCTCTCCAAACTAATCAAGAGGTATTTGCACTGTAAATTAAAAGGGCCCGTGCACTCTGCTGTTTTAACACCAACGCTCTCTGCTAAGATGTCCACAAACAGCTCCAATCTAATTACTGAGGGAGATTTACTTCAAATAAGGCTGCGGACAAAAGAACCCTGGCTATTGTTGACATGGGGCCGCTGTTCCACATCTTCTTCTCTCTTTCACACTTTCTCTCTTGGGGGAATCCTTTTCTATTCAGGCTCCTCGCCTTGCCAAGGTTACAATGCAGTGGGGATATCTGAAGGTAGGAAACCGCCTGACAAAGGCGGCCCTTTTATTCCACGGTTGGCGAAGGCCATCGTTGATTTCCTCTGTTCTTTTTCATTATCTGACATTTTTTAACTAAGCAGATCTTGAACAAAGCCTCAGTGGCTGACATGCAAATGCAACAGGAGAGAATAGCGACATCCACGGGAGCTCAGATTGTCCGACAACGGGACGTGCTCGCTAGGGTCGCATTGTGACACAAGGCTGAGATGCATCCGCAGGGTCGAATGAGGGTGCAGAGGGATGGTGAATATTGGCTGGCCAGATTTGCAGTGTGTCCTGCTGACTTCCATTTTATGGCCTGTGAATCGGAGAGCCCTTTGGGAGCCTATAATCTGCCCCCACTACCCACCCTCCCACTGCCCATATCCTACATCATTTTATTGGCCTCTCTAGATGTGCGGCTGCTGTCTCCGCTTCACAATGATCCAGCCATGTGAGGAATCTCCCGCAGCAAGACGTGCACACCACTGTGGACATCCCAATTTGCTGCTGGATCCCACCCACTTATTTCCCCCGCATAAGAATACGGCCTCCCCTCCATGACATGCTGTTGTCCCATGGCTTCCTGTGGCTACACCTCAAAGCAACTGTGCCCACCAACACTAAGCCTGAGCACAGAGGCTCTGCAGCCCAGCGGCCTGGTTGGCTATTTCTCAATGAATGAAGTCTGTTGCGGGGGAACACAGCAGTGCCAAGTCACACATTTTATCTCATTTACGCACAGAACGTTATGCATAATGCTGCTGGTATGGCCACAGCAGATGATTACTGTTGGTCACACTGCAGCCCTGCAGTATCCATCAACCAAAGTGAGGATCTTCCTCCGCCTGGAAAAACTCATTTAGATCTTATCTGGGGAAAATTTGTTTGGTGAGGGAGAAGAAGAGGGGGAAAGGTTAGTCGCAGAAGTAGTGACTGTAACTGGTGGCGCTTGATTTAATTTAGCCACCGATAGCGTCTCTGACCACTTGTACTCTTCTTATTTTGGAAGGTGAGTGAGACTGAGTGCTGAGGAGGGAAAGATAGAGAGAGAGCCAAAGAAAGAGATATTTGTTTACCAAGATGGAGTTTTTAAGGGACAAAAGCAAATAGATGCTGCCTGCACAGTCAGTGACAAAACGAGAGCCGAGGCAGTCATCCATCATGTGATGAAAAAACACGTTAGACAACAGAACTGTTCAGGACAATTCTTATCACTGTTTCAGTAAACACATTATATGTTACAATGGTTCAGGCTCACAGTGAGCCTGTATGAAATCTGAGCCTAAAGGTACAGTTCCAGGACAAAGGTTACACAGTCAGTAACTGAGCATGGTCTAAAAGTGTTAATGTAGCAATCATTCAATAAACTTAAATTTATTTATGCAGTGCCAAATCACAACACAGGTCGTTTCATGGCGTGACACACTAGCAAAGTCTTACACACCCCATGAGCAAGCACACTGGCAACAGTAGTAAGGAAAAACTCCCTCAGGGGTTTTCTGATGACAGGAAGAAATGTCAAGCAGACCAGACTCAGTGGGGTGACCAGCTGCTTTGGCCATACTAACAAATAAAACAAAAGCATGACAAAAAATTGTAAGAAAACGTTGTGACAGAAATGTTGCAGATAAGCAACCATATACAATTCAGAGTTCAAAATCACAGATAGTTGAAAGGACAACCAGAAATTGTAGTCCCAGTAAAAATGGACTGCAATTAGTGAGTCAGATTGTATTGATGTCAGATCAGTCATTGAAATATGACATTCCCCAGTTCTCACCCCAACCCTAATGCATCTTCAGATGGGTGGAAATACTCGAGTGGAGTGCCCCTTCTGTTTGGAAATGTCACAGCCTTGTGCTTCATTTCTCTCCCTTATTTTTTGTATCCAGATGCTGCAAGCAGAGATCAGCTGATTGGCTGAGTGGAGGCACCTGGGCCCAGTATTCTTGCTCCAGCAAGGATCAGCTGCTGTCTGAGTCACCTGGGATGCTCCACTGCTCACACTTTGTTTTACTTTTGTATTTTTAGCATTAAATAAATACATTGTTAAAACAGTTTATTAGCATTAGCAAATTATCATTTATTCATTTGTCTTTGAGCCGGCCACAACAGGAAAGGAGGTATTACCACAAGTGACATAGTTCAAGTATGTTGAGATGCAGATGGAATTTTGGTGGCATCCACATTAATAAGGGCGCTGCAACAGACTGTCCTCGTAAAATGGAAGCTGAGCCACAAGGTTGTGCTGCTGGGTGGTGAGACACACACTCCTTTCTGAGAGACATGGTAAAACCGGGTGAATTTTGCCTGAATGGATTATTCCACCCAGGCTCATGACAACAGGAGCTCAGAAGCAGCGCTCTCAGGATACCCCTGAAACAGTGACCAAGCAGATTTTCAGGTGACTTTATTTTTGTTTTTCCATTCTTATTTGGATTGATGTTTCCTGCAGTGCCCACTGGGAGACCATGTGGAAAGGTCACTCAGCACATATACATACACAACCATGAACTACTTGTGGACAACCTGTTAACCCATAACAGGTTCACAAATATCTGTTCTGCTCTGTGATGTGAATAATATTCTGCAGTGATGTAAAAATGACTTCATGAACTATTCCACATTTATATCAACTTATCTTCTTGATAAGCCTATTTTTATCAACACGTGATTATATTATTGTATGATGAGTATTTTAATGTCTCTCAAGACAAGAAAAAAGTCCTAGTCAGGCCCTGAGGTCCATTTGGATGACGCTCATTCCTGGACACCGTAGTGTGAAGCAGAGGAGAGTCTACGACTCCCCCAGGATGAGACGCCAATATGTCGCACATTACTTCTCCAGTCAAGGATGGTATCCATTTACAGCTGGGTGGACTGGGACAATGCAGATTAAGTGTCTGTGTCCTTGAACAAAACAGGCAGCGTGACCGGGAATCGAACCCAGCTCTACAAAAAGATAGCCCAACTGCTTACCCCACTGAGCTACCTACTTTGCCTTTGGGTCATCACTGCTTAACAGAACAAGAGACGCCTTGTCGCAGAAATTTTTCTCATTTTGAGTCTTTTCTCATCACTTGACTAAATTTTTTATAATCCTGAGAAATTAAAACTACACAGTTTTTGACAAAAGAAGCATTGATTAGATAAAGTGCATACAACATTTTATGTAGAAGTTTTTGATTTCAGTCTCTGCTGATCATCTCGAGTCCTTAGGTCGACTGTGACCCAGTGTTCTATTGGACCGTGGTCCTGTCCATTATTACAGTGATCGTGTCATCTGGTACTTGCTGTGAACCACAATCCACAGCAGGACTGGCTTGCTGGGCACAGACAGACGGACAATCTGCATCCGACCACAGACAACTTGCTGAATTGTGAGTGGGATGTGGAAAGAACAAGTGCTAGCATGGTGCTAATCAGCATTTTGACTCACCAGATGACACAGGAAGCTCAACACGCTGCCATTGTGTGATCAGAAATCATGATGCTAATGAACATCTGCCCTTCAGCGACGGCTGAATAAGGCAGAATGACATTAAAACGCAGCTATACGCTGATGCTTTCATGCTAACAGCTAATTGGGCTGAGTGGAAGAACATCCACGCCCGTCGTGTCCAGGGGGTTGTGCACAGATTTATCTGCACGTGTGCGTGTCAGCACATGTGTGCTACACTGCCTGCCTGGCCTGGAAGAATATTTGTTTGGTTATCGGCGCACTAATGCTCTCTGACAACTTAATAACATCACAATTAACTAAATGCTAAACAGATGCCACTGCTGGCGTAATGTGATTGAGACAATCGGCACTTTTGACGTGACCCCTGTGCAGCGCTGCCATTGGCCTCATTTGTGTGAGTGACACGAATGTTTGTGTTTTAGGGAGCTGATTGAGAGGCCACCGGAGTGAACACAAGGAAGCAGAGGAGGAAAGAAATGTGACCAAATAAGTTCTTTTTTTTTTTGAGCATCAGAGCTTTTCTCCTCTCAGCTCTCCCTCTCTTTCTGTCTCTCTTCTCTCCCTCACTCCAGCCAAACTATTTCTGGCTTGAGAAAAGAAAGTGTTTACTGTGCGGCCGAGGCCTGCTGGAATCACGCTGTGTTCCCACTGCCTAAACCCGCTATTGCCACTCCACGGTTTTCATATTTTCCCTGTATTACAAGATTTAAAAAAGGATGGCGAGATAAAAAAAGAGGAGAGAAAGAGAAAACTCATATCTGGATTTACACTGCTCTGTGTGTGCGTGCGTGTGGATGATTCATGTACAAACAGGAACACCAACAGTCAGACAACAAATTCTTCGGCGGCTTACACAGTCCAAACTGGGTTCTCTGTGTGTCACGTGGGACTCTGTCAGCTTCGTTTGGAGAAACAAATGCGCAGATTTCATTGCAAATGACAAAGTGTGCACTCGTGCATGTACACCGTGCAGGGAGGGGGTTCGTGTAGAGCACAGAGAGGCTGCGACATGCAGCAGTGAAATCTGCACTTTACAATCTCTACAAACACACACATTATGACCTTTTGCTTTTCTGAAAGGTGGAGGTTTAATCATGTGGAACGTGAGTGTGGTGGTTTTACCAGTAAAATCTCATTATGGTGAAGACCAAAACAATCATGAAATGCAGATGAAGACAGCTGGCAGAGGTAAGTGAGGGCATAAAGAGAAGCTGTGGTGTTGACCAATGAGGAGAGGCGTCACTGGGAAATGACAGGCTCTGCTTAAACGAGCATTTTCACAATATGGCACTTTGGTAAAGGAAAGATCCACGTCAGCACAGCTTTGGAAACAATTTATAAGTGATGTCACAAAGTGAACAGGATGCAGCGTGGAACTGCAGGTTGATTTATGAGTTCTTTGTCAGGACGCGGGGTTCTGCCAAAAACATGGACTTCTGAAGACTGTGCTCTTTAAACTCAGTCATCCATCCTTAGAAAATAGATATGGTATGAAACTATAAAAATCACATTTTTGGCACTTTTTCATGGAGCCATAAAAACCAGAGCAGACAATACTAACACCAAGTGGCATTTTTACGGCACTGAAATGTGCAATGTCCATGTGTTTGGTAATTCTGTGCCAAACGCAGAGTGCACGTGGCAGAGGATCCTCTGGTCACAAGCCCAGAAAAAAAAGACAAATTATCATATATCCTGATTCTTGCTTTGACTGGGATGAATAACTGTCATCAATATTCAACAGTTTGGTGTCACAATTATGTCAAAACATGTTTCAATATCAAGTCCAAAAGCCGGGATCTGCCTCCGGCTGCAGTTTTTTGGTTGCTGTAGACCAGTGGTGTCCAACCCTGGTACTCGGGGACCCCCTAACCTGCACATTTTCCATCTCTCTCTGCTCTGCCACAAGCTGATTTAGCTCATTCAGGTGTGCTCAGCCAATCAACAGCTAACGGACACATTCCTCTCACTGTGAGCCACAGTTTGTCACCATCATCGAAACCATCATCATCATCATTACATTATATTATACACACACTCATAGAGCTCACCACTGATGTTTGTTTGAATTAATTCAAAGCAAAGCATCAAGGAGGCAGCATATTGTTTAACTGTGTTGTGCGTCTATTAAAAAAAAAAAAAGAAAAAAAAGTTCACTTGATGTATATTGGACCAAAATAATTTTCCACTGGCAGGTTAGTAGAGTCTTTCATGTTTCAACGTCATCAAACAACTTGCTGGTACTGTGGCATTTTACATAGTGACTGAGAGAAGAAATATCTCACCATTTATAAGCGTGCTAATCAGCTGTATTATTGTATGTATTTTTTCACTATTATAGCAGCTCCCTATTAAGTTCTTGATGAATTTAATTTCAAAATAACAGCTTCAATTCAGCAAAGAAATATGGGTGGTGCCATAGCTTTCCTCCTTTTTCAGACGCTCTTCAAAAACTGTTTTTGCCTTTCTTCCTCTAAGCTGTGGCACCTGTGTGTTTTTAATTATTATTATTTAATATTATTACCTAAATATTCCCGCTCTCCTTCGGAAATCATGTATGGGTTTTAACAATGCAAAACTCACTGACTGAACCATGTGGAACATCAGGCTTCAGAAAATCAAAATGCGGTAAACAGTGAGACGAATAACCAGTTCGTGTGTACTCCCAGATCACCAGGAAGCAGCAGGTCATCAAACGGCTGAATTCTGTCTTTTTAAAGGAAATTATGAGCCCAAAAATACAAAGTGTCCTTTTGTTCAAACAAAGCTGTTCAGATATGTTGTGTACAGGAGAAACACTGTGACTGTGGCACACAAGGACATTTGAGACTCAGGTGACATCATGTGAGATCACAATAAAATCTAATTTAGATGTTTGTGTCAGTGGCCTTCCTGCGCTGGCATTTGCTGTCACCACGATTTCTTCTGCTTTCACAGAATCCATTTGCTGCCATTCATTCCCGCATCCTTCCAAAGCTGGTTTCACAGCACCGTGCACGTTACAGTACGCTCTGGTCGCTGTCGATCACCTGACAACGGCAGGATAAAAAGGAAGTCCCCACCAGGAAATCCTCTCAAATAAACATGCTGCTCGTCTGTGGTAAGTGGGACAACAGTAAAATGAAGGAAAGTCACATTTGTTGCATAACAAACGGAGACAGTGTTTGTGGTAAGTGGGCTACAATTCAAAATGACAGCAGTGCTTTTCTTACAGGATGAGAGGCCCGCGGAAGTGACATAGACTGCGCTGTTTGCTTAAAAAAGCCCCGAGGCAAGTCCCAGTTTGGAGGCTCTGATGTGATGCCATCCAATCAGGAGAAATATGTGGCAAAATTAGCAGTCAGTGTCATCTCACACATGAACACACAGACGCCCGGACGACTATGTGCATGTCTCGCTGCCTTGTAGCACAGCAGCATTTTATGCACGTTTGAGTATTTGCATGAGTTCAAGCTGACAGTTTTGCAGACACACAGAGCCGTTGCTGCTAAAGAACACGTCTGTTAGGAATAACTTCAGGAATGCCGAACCTGACACGTACTACACGAATACAGTGCATCGAACACAGGAGAGCTGATCAATATCTGACAGCAGCAAAACTGTCCTACATCCAAAGCAAAGAAAAAGTGATTAAGACTGAGGTCGAGTCAGACTGCAGCTGATCACATCAACAGAGGAGACACCACAAAAGCTCCCATTCAACGCCGCAAAACACAGCCACAGTTTCAACGGCCAAATTTTGTCAACAGAAAAACATCAGCCAACAGATGAAGCAGTGCCAGGAGGCAGGCACGGATCAAATCTGACGTCCTGCTGCCCAGGCTACACATTAGCTACTGTACAACAACAATTTTCTACACATTTGATTCTGTTCAACAAACCTACTTCTACAGTTAATATAGTTTGTAGATACAGTGAGGGACATAAATATTTGGACATTCAGGTCAGACCAGGTGTGGGAGCATGCACTGGTACCTCACATTGCCGACTTCACTACACTACGCAACCACACTGGGTTCTGGATGGCAACCATCCAGGCTCACAATCGGTCCATCCCCACCTCTTAAAAGTAAGCATCTATCTGTCGCAGCCAGGTGAAATGTGGGCGTGTCCTTGGCCTTCTCCACCTGCTAGGGTCCTCAACACTTGAGACACCAGAGTACTGGATCATGCTCACAGAAACATGCCACATGGCCAAAATGTCACACCTGACATGCCCTCACAATGGAAGTGACACTCATCTTATTCTGCCCAAGTAAACATTCATTTCCACAAAGTCATTCCAATGGCACCCCAGGCGCCAGTAAAGAGACCTAGTACCAAAGACATCCAGTTGTTATCTTAGATCACTGGTTACCGTCCAAGTCTCACAACCTAATGACTTGAACGTTGGCCTTTGAATTGATTCTCCTACAAAGATATTGGCATCACCAAACACCTCTGTCCAGCGATCTTATGACTCCACCAGCTCTTCACAGGCTTCTCTGGATCTCAAAAACCAAGGACCCAGAGACATGAATGTCACTGCCAAGATAAGTGAATGTCTTTACAAGTTCAACACTTTCACCACACGCAGATACACTTCTGATGTCTGAGTTCAGAAAGTCAATGAAAGCCTGGATCATAGTCTTGGTCCAAGACAACTGCAAACCCACACTCTAACTCCTCACTCAGCCTCTCAAGTGCTGCAATCAGGGTATCCATTCAACCTTTCCTTGCCAACAAAGCCACTGCCTTCCAAAACCACCCAAAACACCCAGCTCATGCAAGCATTGAACAGTGTAGGAGCCAGAGCACATCCCTGATGAACGCAAGTATTCAGTAGGAAAAATCAGAGGTTCTTCCTCCGTGCCGCACAACATTGACAGCACCCGTGGATAAGCTAGCTATGAGGTCCAGCAACATCTTGGGGATGTTGCAAATTCTTTCAATGTCCCAGAGTGCGGCCCAGTCAACAGAATCAAATGCTTTGTGAAAATCAACATGGGCTGCAAAGAAGCATCGCTGGTTGGTATTCACATGTGCGTTCAATGAATTCTTGCAGAGCTAGGATATGGTTGATGGCTGATGTCTGAAGCCAGACTGCTCCAATCGCTGAATGACAAGTAACTGGGACTGAATCCTGTTCAGAATAATACCTGTAAGCACCTTACAGGTACAAGCAGTGTTGCAATCTAGGTGATCACTGTTTCCTTTCAAAAGTGGGATTACAAGTCCCTTCTATGAGTTTGTAGGGCTGATACCAGTCTCCTAGATTGAACAGCATCTCCACCCACATGGAGGAAGTCAGCTCCAATACCGCAGATTCCTGGAGCTTTCCCTGCCCTCAGCCGTTTCATGGGCGTTGCAATCTCACCAACATCTGATGGTGGTTCGCAGTTAACTGGAGATTCAGCCACTAGAACCATAGCACCGGAGATGTTTAACATCCCAGCAGGAGGATCAGTCTCATACAACGGCTCAAAACAGTCTGCCCAATGGGACAGGACAGTGGAGATGTGTCAGGACCGAGCAATCACCAGCCATGACTGCAGTGGGACAAAGTCTAGGTTTGGAAGAAGGAAGTGCTTTGGTTCCCCTGCAAGCAAACAGAGGGTCACTGGACGACAGATGGTGAGTCTCCTGATGAGAAGTTCCTCCAACAAATGCATCCTTGTCGACTCTCAGGGCCATCACAGACTGGTTTCTCAGCTCCCTGTACAGTCTGTAATTTCCAACAAGCCATGCGCTATGACTCCTCTGGATGTGCCTTCAGATATGAAACATCTCCTGCTATGGACAATGGCGACTCCAACAGAATCTCAAGCAACTTTCAGGGTCTGGTTGTGGAAGTACTCCCACATTCTATTTGGATCACTGGTTGGGTCCATGTTGACAAGTCCTCTAGCAGGATTGTGCGCAAACGTCCATGACACAGTAAAACAAGATAAAATATATAT
Organism: Chatrabus melanurus; assembly: GCA_900302635.1. Lineage (NCBI taxonomy): Eukaryota > Metazoa > Chordata > Actinopteri > Batrachoidiformes > Batrachoididae > Chatrabus > Chatrabus melanurus. Next base: position 9,397 of record OMMV01039609.1, on the reverse strand, counting down.
ATAAGGATTATTGTTAATATATGAATCATCGCTTTTACAGCCAGTTTTCTTTAGACAAGTCAGGGGATAAATACATGAATATTTCCAAGTCAATCTATATAAATGTATATGATTTACAGCTCAGTACTCGACAATGAGGCCAAATGTAAAGTTTCTGCAAGTGGTGAAAAGTGATGTGGAAAAATTAAAATGTTATGTATAATGAATGGTACAGGGTCCATGACGTTATGATGCCATGCATGTAAACGTTTAGGTCTGAAGGTTGCGCTAGAGAAAACTTCATACCGCATTTTAATCCTTTATGACCTATGAATGTTTTTGACGATTTCCAGCTAAATGACGCACCAAAAGTAAAGACATGACTGTATCCTCAGTGTACACAGAAATTTATTTCAATTAGAATTATGGTTGCCAAGTTTGTTTTAACAATGACAACAATGATAAAAAATTGACAAGTAAACAAATCGCAAAGATGAGGTCTAAGCTGAGACAAAATGACTCTCCTTTAATTAACGTCTGGACAACAAAAACAAAGCAAATAAGTTCTTTCTGCTTCTCCCTTTTTGCTCGGGGTCACTGTTGATTTGGCACAAGCGTTACGCCAGTGGTCTTGAACGTGGAACCTTCTGTTTTGGAAGCAATTGCACTGACCACTTGGTCAAAATGCTGCCCAAAGTAAAAAAAAAAAAACACAAAACAACAACAACAACAAAAAAACAAGCAAATAAAAATGTAAAAAGTCACTGAGATCATCTCATTGGGATGATCAAAGCTGTCAAAGTGGGTGATTGGAGTGCCAATCCTGCCATCAGTCCATGTTAGCAGATAAACAGAGAGTCCGGCAGAAACGTGCAAAATCCACCTACAAAGAAACCAGGAAGAACCAAAGTCCGGACCGCCTCACTGTGAGTGCTAACCACTGCTCCACTGTACTGCTCATAAAATGGATATACACCGATCAGAAAAACTAATGGAATCTAAAACTAACTGAATGTAAAGTTAACCGAGGATAAAGCTAACCAAACATAAAACATGAAATTCAGACGGTGCAGTAAAACTGCCGAGTCAGATTTTACTGGAGCCCATTTTTCAGGCGCTGACCCCTGAGAGGAGCAGAACACATGGATGATAATTATTACCACTGCTGCTCCAGTTATGTGGCAGGAAGACACTCCAGTCATGCTAGACTGGAGCACCTATATTTAGAACGCTCCTTTCCGCCGTTATGGCTATTGGATCATTAGCCTCATTTAACCTTTCTTCTGTGGCGAGCTGATTGGCTGAGAATATACCCCTCAGGACTAAACCCTCCAAAAAACCCCAACTACACTCCCACACTTCCCCTGTCCTCCCAGCAGCAGGGACAATAAATGGCCTGCTACTGGGAGCCTGAGGGTCAGAAGGACAAAAAAATAAAAAAATAAAGATAATGTGTGGTTATTTTTGGTCATCACTGACGGTGCTCATTTTGTTTGAAAGCTAAGGCGGAGCTTAATGATGGCTGATGACCTTACCTCTGCTGCCACTTTTATGGTAGAACAAACATCAAAACATAAAAAGATTGCCTTGAAAATAGAAATTCAACTCTGCAGAAGAGAAACCATTTTCATTGTAGGTAATCCTGATCTTTGCTCTTGTGCTGCCCTCAGACGGAAAAGGTCAACTCATTGTGCGAGCTATCACAAACTGAAGGCTGAACATGATGAATCCTCGTCACTGTGGTGATCCTACCATCGTTCAAATCAAACTAATTGTTCTCTTCAGGAAATTCAAAGCACATGCATGAATAAAAATGTAACCTTAAAACACTACTTTACAGGTCAGGTCTGGGAGTGTGTGGCCAGATCCACCACACTATGGAACCATCTGGCAACCACCCAGGCTCACATCCAGTGCATTCCCACCTCTAAAAACTAACCATCTATCTGCTACAGCCAGGTGAATTTCAGACTTCCCCTTGGCCTTCTCCAGCAGCTGGGGTCCTCAACACTACGGCACCTGGATCACGCCCAGAGAATCGCACCACATGGCCAAAATGTCATAGTTAATATTCCCTCACAATGCAAGTGGTCCACCTCATTGGAGTCTCCCGAAGTAACCGTTCACTTGACACCAAGTCATTCCAGTGGTACCCAAGGATCCTCCAAAGAGACCTAGTACCAAAGACATCCAGTCGTCACTTTATGTTACTTGTTAGAGTCCATGTCTCACAACCATACAGTAGGACTGGAACTATCAGGTCCCAAGACCCGGAACCATTAAGACCCTTGAGACTAGCACCTTTGTTCTCCTGCAAAGATATTGACATCGCCAAATACCACTGTCCAGCAACAGCATAATAACATAAGCTCTTCCCAGACGAGTCACCATTTTACAAATAGTAAAAGTGTTTTCCCAAAGATTCCAAATGTTTGCTGGAGTCCCCCCCCCCAACTGGAAAAAAAACTAATGATGCCTCGTCTTCCTCAGGGTTTTCCAACCAAAACTAAAATGTTCCTCCATAACTGTGATGAGCTCCGTCATGGGAGAATAAAATGTAAACATTTACAAACTCCATATTTTCCACAACAAACACCCTGGAGATGTGGTTATAATAAATAAAGCGTATCTTATGCCTTGTTGGAAAATAAATATGTGGCTGTTGAGACTGACAGTGAGAAGATGAACACGACTGTAGAAAATGTTGGCTATGAAGTGACAGCTCAGTGCACGTAGCAGTGTGCATGGGCATGAAGCACATGTACAAATTCAACAGTCAGTGCAGACCTTCAGCCCAAACACACACTGTCAATAAGTGAGTGGAGGAGACAATCTTGTGCTCTAAATTAAAGCCATCACAACCAGCTCTGCACCGCTGTGGGCCATCACACATCTGCTGAAGGGGGATTTACTTCTTCCTATTTACATCTTGGCACCTACATCGCACGCTTCTTCGCATCTTCATAGCCGAGCGCTGATAAACAACATTAGCCTGCCAGGTTTCTCCGCCTTCCTGATTACTGCTGTGTCTGTCTCGATTTAGGACAAGTGGGATTAATGTGAGATGATGTGATCTATCAGTTGATCCACAGAGAGGTCAGTGACCTCCTCTGTTACCCGCACAAACCGTGACCTCCACACATCACAGCTGCTCTGTGCCAGTGCACAAACAAACAGAGCGGCAGTGTGATTCAGCACGCACACCAGGACCCAGCCAGAGCTCAGCGAGTCTCAGTGTTGTCTAACTCAGCTCTTCTCTGGTGGGAACTCTGATAAAACAACTGTCTGATGCTTATTATTTATTCTGAAGCTTATCAGGATCATCACTAATGGAGGGCAAGATCAACAGAAGGAAAACTAGATAATACGCAATAAAATGTCATGTAGAAATACAACACAAACACAAAGTGATGTCCAAGGTGTGTGTGTGTGTTCATACCGGTGTGGATCTGCCGGTGAGCCTCCAGGGACTCCTCGTTCTGGAACTGGGCTCCACATTGGTCACAAACGATGGCCTTCTCACCAGCTGCAAAACAATGAGAGTGGATGCTTAAAGCGCACGTAGAGAGACGCTCACAGACAGACACACACAGTGTTGAGACCTTAAACCCTGAACAGACTCAAAAGTTATTTCATAGTAACATGCTCCCGTTTATACGTGGGAAAAGAAAACTTATTTCACAATGTTAAGAAAAAAATAGATATGAAATAATGACAGGTCTGAATCACTAAAAAGTGTTCAATGGTTTCCTGACAAACTGCATGACAGAAAGGAGGAAATAACAGAATGATCATATATCAATTTATAAAAGGTAAAAATGGTCATGTTCCATTTTAATTAAGTCTCAAACAATCCAAGATATCAAGAAATCAAATTCTTCTCATGTTGCTTCCAACATTTATTCTTTGTAACTTCTGTTGGTTCTTATACAGTACACAGCAGAGGTGAGCGCTCCTCAGCTCCTCAAAGTACTCCATCCTGTGTATGGGCACTTAAACATATATACACACAGGAAGTGTAGAAGTTGTAGACTAGAGCCTAGATTTGATCTGTTTTCCTGTGTGAATATTCTTCCTAGCTTCCATGAGTCTTTCCCATGACTTCATGCTGAGGCTGATCAACTTTATGCCGTCAGATCTTCTCTCACTATCCAAGATTTTATAAAACAATTTGGTTAACAACTTTACTGCCATCTCTCCTAAACATCCCCATGTCTCCACTGGTATGTCATCTGGACCAACTGCATTTCCACTGTTCATCCTCTTTATAGCTGTCCTCACTTCCTGAATCACATTCTCCACATCTTCTAACCTTCTCTCTCTCTCTTTTATCATTCATCAGCTCCTCAAAGTACTCCCTCCACTTTCTCAACACATTCTCGTCACTTGCCAAGCATATTTCCATCTGCATTCTTTATCAACCTATCCTGCTGCACATCCTTTCCACCTCAGTCCCTGTGTCTGGCCAACTGGTACAAGTCCTTTAGTCCAGTAGTTCTAAACCCTGGTCCTCAAGGACCACCTAACCTATAGGTTTTCCATCTCTCCCCATTCTGCCACAAGCTGATTAGGTCATTCAGATGTGCTCCAGCCAAAAAAGTCCTAACAGAATCATGAATGAGCTAATCAGCTTGTGGCAGAGCGGAGAGAAATGGAAAATATGTAGGTTAGATGGTCCCCGAAGACCAGGGTTGAGAACCACTGCTTTAGTCCTTTCATAGTGATCAACTTCCTGTACAGCCCGCTATATGCCTTTTCCTTAGCCTTTACCACTTCTCTTTTCACCTTACTCCACATCTCCTTGTGCTCCTGTCTGCTTTCTTCATCTGACTATTCCAATTCTTCTCCAAATATGTTATAAGCTTTGGTTGATGTGGAGGAACTGGGCATCGGGCAAGTATTGTCTTTTTTTTGTTCTCAACAGCTGTGTCCATTGCACCATGGCAACTGACATTTGACACATGTTTTATGTATGGGAAAACATGCCTGCTGCATGGGTAAACAAAAGCCACCAACCCATCAATCAGATCCTCTGCTAGTCTTCTTTTAAATTACAGTGAAGGACTTTAAAATTAAAAACCCTCCCAGAAGTGAACTCCTCAGGATTTAAGAAAGTTACACTTTCACCTGGATGCCGTCTTCTGCTTTTG
>OMMV01039605.1:0-18939 GCA_900302635.1 Chatrabus melanurus | reverse complement strand
GGTGTTGCTTTTTGAGTTTGTGTAGATTGTGGTGAACAATTCATGCATGTTCTGAGTAAACCATAAACATCATTGCACCAAAGTAATTGCCAATAACAAAATTAATCAACTATAAATTTTATAAAAACGTTAACATGTATTAACATGTAAATATTTTTTTCCTGGAAATTGGGTATGACATCTGCAATTTGTTTTGACAATCAGTCTAAACACCCAAGGTATTTAATTTATAATGATACAAGTCATTCTTGAACCATGAACTGTTTTGAAGAACTGTCTTCTTCTTTCGGCTGCTCCCATTAGGGGTGGCCACAGCAGATCATCTCTTTCCATCTTATCCTGTCCTCTGCAACTTGCTCTGTCACACCAACCACCTGCATGTCCTCCCTATATCCGCCTCTTCTTCTTCTCTGCCCAACATTAGCCCAATTTCCACCGGCGCACTGTTGGACAACAGCATCGGGGATGGTTGTTGTTAACCTGTGCCTCGACAGATCCGGTATGGAAATTTGATTTGTGATCTGCATGATTGGTTTGGCATAATTTACGCTGGATGCCCTTCCTGACGCAACCTTCCTCATTTAACCAGGCTTGGGACCGGCACTCAGAATGAACTGTACACCCCATGTGGCTGAGTTGAACTGTTTCTTAATAAATTATTTAATTAATGGAGGACCAAAATGCCCTACCATCCAGTTTTCTATATCGCATTTCATCCAATTCTTTGTTGTACGTTGTCCTATTCATTTGTTGTCATTGGTAGTATGGCCAAGGCAGATGGTCATCCCTCTGAGTCTGGTCTGCTTGAGGTTTCTTCCTATAATCACAAATCATTAGGGAGTTTTTCCTCACCACTATTGGCAATGTGCTTGCTCAGGGGGTGGGTAAGGTTAAACCTTGTGAAGCGCCTTGGGGCGACTCATGTTGTGATTTGGCGCTATATAAATAAACTGAATTGAATTGACATATTTTCAGCCTTCAGTCTATATTATCTTCAGCCTTCACTTAGTGCAGCTCCCAGTAGCTGTGTCCTGCTACTGAGATGTTGCTGAATGTCACCTGGTGTTAGTTACAAATAAGACCAGTGTCTAGTTACAGCTCCTCTTACACTCATTACACTGATGGATTGTAACTCTATCTTACATACACACACACACAGATACATTTAGATACACCACTGCTGGTAATTAATTGACACGCGAGTTGCAGCTCATGTGAACCTCATGGGAGTGCTGCTCGGAAAGGCACATGTAAAAATTATACGAAGAGGCATTATCATATGTAATTGCACACAGAGCTTTTAATCTCTGAGTTTCACAAATACGTGCATACTCACACTTGTGTCAGTGATCATAACAGATATAAATTGAATATGACAATTCATTAGTATTTTCTCATCTCAAGCTGCTACAACAGGGAATGAGCAAGTGCAAGATCTTTGTAATGCATAGAAAAAAAAAATACCAGCAGATTTAGTTAAGAGGTAACTTTAAAATATGCTCATATAAATAACAATGTAATTGCATGTAGCATCATATAAAATAAAATTAAACATCAACATTTACATTTTTTTCATTTCCAGCACAATGGACACACTGAGAGACAAGGAGAGGCCTAAAACATTTTACATTTTAACCCTCATAAGTACATATCATGAAACTTGCTAATCTGTACACCTAGGGTCCATGCTGACCCCACCAGATCTTCTTGTTTTTTAATGCTGTTAACATTTTTTTTATTTAGGCAAGTCTTGCAGATATCTGTAACTTATCTACATAGGGTCACTTTGCAACTAGTTTGAAAAAAGACTATTGAGTGTCTGGCTAATAAATCACATTTCGTTTTGAAAGAATGTTTTCTTTTTCAAACACAGTTTCTCAATACAAAAATTCAATACCTACTCCTACTCACTGCAGTTGCTGTGATGCAAATACCCTGAATGAAAACTGCTCTGACAGTGCAGTAATTATGAAAAATTGACACAAAGCTCAAAATTTTGCTATGGAATCCAAACAGAAACCACTATGTCAAACTGGGGTCGTGGACCCCATAAGAAAAGCCTGCAGTATTTAATCAAATTAGATCAAAATAAGTGAAACAGAAGACAACTATATTAGCGAGAATTACATAAAATCTCAGCTGAATAAGTGTAATGGTTCAGAAAATATATCAAAAAATATACCGCTGGGGTCCGCTTGGACCCCAGGTGTACTGCTTAGGGTTAAACACTCATATTGATTTGGCTTCTTACAATACAAATGCAAATTTTACAGTAAAATCTGGTATGCATTTTAATTTCAAGCTTAGCAAGCATACTGGGGTAGTACTTCTGTTGCGCAGATAAAATACACTGGAATGTTTGGACTATGAACAGGTCTCACTCAAGGTTCTTCACATTTCTGTGGTCTGTGTTTGTATATGAATCTGTAGTTTTTAAAATCCTGGATATAATTGAGATTATTTGCAGATTTAATTCAGTATATAAAATGCGTGTGTTTGTACGTGAGAGAAATTGTTCCTGTGTGTTGTGAAAGGGAGCCAGCATCTGTGAAACATTGGGTCTCATGCAAGAACCATTCGTACTAATAGGTTCTTTCCATTAATGGTGTGTACGAGTGATTTAAAAGAACTTCCTGCGTTCCCCAATTTTTTCCCCTTATTTTGAGCTTTTTTGTAGGTATGGACAAAATATACGAACGGTGCAAACCTGTAGTAGGAGTCATTTGCAGTTAGTTTGCTATCATCCAAACCTAAGTTTTCAATAATCAAGTTTTATTTTGAAAATCTTTCAAATTAATCAAATATTCACTCAATTGCTGAAAACTTAGGTTTGGATGACAGCAGACTGCCAATGACTGCTACTACAGCTTTGCACCACTCATACATCATTTTGAAACTCCTTGATGGCGTGGTGGCCAAGTGTTGAGTGCGCTTGCTTTCAAAACAGGAGGTTCAAGACCACCTGTGTCCATTCTCCAAGTAATGTAGAGTTGTGTCAGGAAGGGCACCTGGTATAATACTTGTTTCAAATCAACATGCAGCTGTGGCGACCCCGAGCATAAAGGGAGAAAGTGAAAGAACTACATACACTACATAAATTACACATCATAACTATGTTGACATTATCCTCTTTAACTCTACAATTTAAAATGTATAATTCTAATTATTTCCTTATTTGAGTGATGAAGTCTGACCCTCGGTGGGTTGAAACGGTATGAAAAGCCCTTTCTCTGGATTCAGCAGGTCCTTTTATTCCATTTTTTTTTTACATTGGTAACAATTACAGACTTTCATCTGTGTTTCGCTGACAGCGGGACGCAATGTTCCTATTCAGAAGAAAACCTCTGGTGTTGCCCATCTCAGTGTCCTCATTGCATTGGACGCGTTTGACATGTATGGGCGGGGCGTGTAGCCTTATTTCAGAGTTTTTGGGCTTTATTTATGGTAATTCACCCTTCTGTGAACTTGTGTTGATTTACATACAGGCAGAATTAATGATGTTTACACATGTTATCTGTGCAATCCTCTGACTGTGTGAGCATTTGATGAACCTGGCGTGGCATGGTCGTATGAGCGGATCGTACTAAAAATACAAGAGAAATTTCAGAGAAATTTAGGAAAATGTTCTTGTATGAGGCGCAATGATTCATTTGTGTGTATGTGACTATTGGTTGTCTTATGTCTGTTGGCAATAGAACATTCTACCACAAAACACAAATCCCTCCTTCTCCAGCCATTGTCACTTTCTTTATGTTCATGTTTTGTTACCTCTCCCTCTTTGTCACTTTCTCTGTTTTCTTTGCCTTGTCTTATAGGTAGAATCTGTCTCTGTGGATTCAAACACTTTCTTTGCTGAGTCACTGGGACTTTGTTTTGGCTGTGTGCTCTACACTTTAGAGCAGAAATTAATCTGAGTTGATCGTAGAGGAGTGATTGATATTTTGTGGCATTAAATCGATACAGTATATACTTTAGAAAGGAGCTTTGTTGTCAAATGATTTCAAGCTTTAAGCTTCTTCTGTGCTTGCTGTTGTCATAAGGGCACAAGGGAGTGTGAGCCACACATGATGTAATTACTGCACTTGCTTCATGGGTACTTTGGTGATTTTGTGTGTCAGTGTGTGTGGTGGCAGTGGACATGCAGTGTGCGCTAGAAAGTTCCAGGTTATGGATTGATATTCACATTGTTCAAGACAAAAAGCAGTGAATGAATTTAAGTACAAATTCACCTATTTTAAGGTGTAGTCTCTTTGGATTTTTTTTACGATTCTAGTCATACATTTTTTTCCTTCAGCATCACTATAATTTTATGCCTTAGTATTAAAGCAAAGTTTTTTCACCAAGATGATCAAATTTCACCTTGCCTTGAAACAATTTAGAATTTTAAACCACCTGAGTTAAAATACAGTGATAAGACACCATGACACACTGCCGTACAAGGGTCAAAGGGCACTGCTACGCTACATATGCTAGTGTGAGAATCATGGAGCCGAAGAAATGTGGTAGACCTTCAATTGTGACTAAAAGTGCCAAAATCTTTGTAAAATGGAAATAGAAAGACAACGATGGACACAGCTATGAATTCATGCCCACCTGACCTGAAGACGATAGTTCTTCATCCGTATGTGATCAGACGTGCAACTCGTACCAGCCTATCTATGCCAAATCATGCACTCACTGAACCAGTCTCAATAACCTACTTCACAGACAGGCCATTCATCCATCCTGCAGTCCGTATCTGGAACAGACTCCCAGACAATGTAGTTGGAGAGATTAGTGATAATTACCTTCAGTCTTTCAAAACCTGTGTTCACCATTATTTATGTTCTGTATTGTGACCTCATAGGGAGAACTTCTTGGCTGCTGTGAACTATTGATTGCCCCTTTTGGTATGCCATTACAGTGTTTTGTTGCCTATATTAGTTCATGACCTAATCATACCTCTTGTGGCTATTGTTCACTCTATCATGTTATATATTTTAAAAATGCCACCAGAGATCCCATTAGGAAGAACTGTGGATAAAGACTGGACCTATTTAACACAAATGTTTCGCTGGAGACCTCCTAGACAAATAAGACAGCACTCACTGAGGTCTATACTGTGTCAGTTGTCAATACTAGTGCTAATTACAGTTACAATGTTTTTACTTGGTTTGCCAGAATGTGACAGTGGGGATACCAATGTTATATCATAGCTTTATTGCACTCTATATATGTATTTTTTCTCATTGTAAGTCAGAAATTCTGAATTCCCATTTACGTCGAATGCATCATGAACTTCAAACTTGCACATGTTCCTCCTTCATATTGTCTCAGAATTTCATGGCGTAAACTCATATTTGCCATTGATTCCACCAAAATAAAAAACTTTAAAACCAAAAAAAATTAGCTGTCATTTTGTGACATTCCATAGAAATAAAGGTACTTCATAATAACTAGATTTCAATGCAAAGTTAGTTTTGTCAATTTTGTGAAAATTCAAAAGGGACGACACCTTTAATGCCTTGTCTATTTTAACCATAATCCCCAGTGTATTATTTTTCTGCCTTTTTTGGACAGTTAATGGAAATAGGCAACTCAGGTTTGGTGATATTCACTGTAATATGAATGGACATAGTCATTGTAAAGTTTCTTGTGTGCACATTCATGCACTTGTGGTCTTGCACACCTGTCATTCTCAACAGGTCCATTGCTATCGGCATGCTTCTCTGTAACTCCAGCAGTCTGGTTTCACACCCAAGAAGACAAAACCAACCTAGGCTGCAAAGTGTTTCAGCCAGTACTTGGTCCAAGGCATGGATCTGGTGTTGGGAAGGGTCTTGGAGTTCAGTGATTTATTGTTGGGAAAAGGTTCATCGACTTTGACGTTGCAGTTAAGATTTAGATCCCTGCATAGTCAATACATGTCCTGGTTGGAACTTGAGTGAGGAGACATTGTGTCTAGGCTTGTGAGTGTCCTGGAGAAAGACCAAGATCCAGGCTTTCAATGAGTTTTTGGTCTGACCTACCAGCAGTGTGTCTGTATAGTGGCGATTTTACATTTTAGTTGTGATACTTGGATGCAAATCACTAACCTAACATGATGACTGGTTGTCTTTAGTACTGGATCTCTCTGTAGAACCCTGGGTACCACTGGAATAACTTTGTCTGATGGTCCTTTTTCAGGGAGACATGCATGCATCATAAGGGACCATCAGCTGGGATACTACAACCATGTGGTGCATTTTCCTGAGCATGATCCAGCACACATGTAACTCATAGCTGAGGACCAGCACTTGAACCAAGCCAAGCAGATACTCATATAAGATGCAGCTGTGACAGATGGTTGCTTTTGGAAATAAGGAAGGACCCTATGTCCATTTGGGAACTCAAAACATTTCTGTAACATGATATTGCAGCAATGCGTAGCAACAACACGCACTCCCAAACCTACCCTGAGCTACGGTAGATGCACTATCCTTTGGGAGAAATTCATGCTGTCCTCCTACATGTCACATCCCCAAGTACGTTCTCTCCAACACCACCTGCTCTTCTGGAGATTAATGCAGCAGAGAATCTGCCACTATAAATCACTTTTTTACTCTCTTGAAGGGCACGCGCCACATGTGACAGCCCCAGGCAAATGTATAATCAAGGCTTTGCCCCACCCAGTAACCCTGACAGTGAGCTGAATCCCTTTCTACCCATTGCACACGCACTGTAAGGCGCTAAGAAAATATGGCTGCACACATTCACGTTCATGTTATCAGTCATTTTAGGCTAACAAGGATGCAAGGTACTTTATTCCTCCCCACAACTGCTGCTGCTGCTGCTATCTCTTCTAGTGCGATACCTCCACGCAGACACACTTACAACACAGTGGTGACACCACCGGGGGAGTGTGTTATTCTCTCCCACCGTATGGCTGTTTTAAATGGCAATTTGAAGCTCCGTTGGCTCTATAATTAGCTGTGAGCTCCCACAGGAGGGGAAAAACTGGCTTATCGTCTCTCCTTTGTAATTACACATCCGAGTAGGACTGCAGACACCCACACAAGCAGACATGAATGCAGACAGATGCACAGACACGGGACGGGTGTGCAAGCATCTGCAACGACATGCACGTTCATGTAGCTCTACGGCTCATGTGTTTATGGGCAGATGCTTCTGCCGCTTTGCTACAGCAAGCGACTTTTACTTTATGCGCCAACAGCGGAGACAGATATGCAAAAGGCGAGACAAATGACAGCACAGCAGGAGAACAGAAAATATGAGCACTCCCTTTTTGCCTGCGTGTCTCATCCCAGTGCAGCAGTGATGCTCTATACAGCAGCAGATAGACGTAAAGAGGAAGACAGAGTGGGTTGGGAGGCGAGGTCATTAATCTGACTGTCCACTGCTCCCTCTGTTCCACGGCTTCACAGCAAACAGAAAGCAGGGAAGGTGAGGAGACAGGAGGGAAGAGAGGGACAGGACAATGAATTTCTGCAGCAACTGTCCCAGAGAGCACTTAGCATTGCTAGCTTCTGTATGTCAGCAGTTTCACAATAACTTGCATGTCTTTGAACTTCTTGCTTCATTTTAAAGTCACATTCAAACTGAAGTTACATTTGCTTCACTTTCTCTGATGTCATGTATTTCTAAGTGAAGCCGGATATTTGCTTGGGATATAACAACGGAGTGATTTGGATGTGGTCCTGAGTCCAGGGACCCACTGACACCTCCACCCACTTTGTTGGATCATGTTCCTTGAAATTAATCAACTGACACACAATGCTTTAACAACTGGAAACAATGTTTTTGTCAACTGACATGAAAACACGACTCTGACCAATAAATAACATTCTACTGTGAGACACAAGACAGCAAGACAGTTCTGTTTTTTTGGACGTGATAACTTAGATAGAAAGGGGATTCATTTTGCAATATAAATGTGAAAAGTCCATTTTTCATGCTTTTCACATTTTCAAATATTTCAGTTAATTTTATATACAGTATATATATATAATTAATATATTGTAAAATATGCCCTTTACACTGGCCTGATATAAATCAAGAATCACAAATACAATCATGGGCTGTAAAAGCTGTATCTGTATCAGCCCTAGGGGAGATACAGAGTTTGGGCGCATCCTCAAAAGTGATTGACTACAGAAAGACTGACTGAGGCCAGATATAGATCTTTGATGCGTTATCTTTGGTTATGGTTCTGAAACGGTGGTCTGACGCCTCACTGTGATGTCTCACAAAGACTTCCACTGTCTCACTCTTGCAACCATAGACAGCCTGGGAAAGCTATCAGACAATGTTTGAAATTCTACGACCCAGATCTCGAAATGCAGTGTGAAATGACGCAATTTTTTTTTCTGGCAGAAAAGCACAGGTAAGGTGTGGAACAGAAAAGCTTTAGCCCGCTCTTTTCATTAAAAAAAACAAAAACAAAACAAAGCGCATGCGCAATTGGTTTCTAAACAGCTGATAAAAGCAGTCACCCTCGTCAGAAACATATCGGCTATCCAATCTGCTATCATAAATGAGCTTTGTAGTCTCTATTGTGACAGATTTTGTGTAACATGGGCCGATACAAAACAGTCATATGATAACACACACACACACACACATATATGTATGTCTTCAGTCAAAACATAGACTCAGCAAGTAGAAATCATCAGAACAGGCACAATGTTGACTAATTCTAAAACCCCCATGTTCTCCTCTGAAGCATGGCAAGAAATTAAGATAGTACCCTATGTTCACTGAAGATGAGGATGTCGCCTGCAGCTTATATGTTATACTGACTTGAATGATTCTGTTTGCCGGTGCTAATGAATCACTGAAGTCTCATTAAGCCAATCCTCCCACAGACAGCACAACTGATCACTGCTTCACAGTGTGTCCCTGCTGGTTTTGTGCAGCTTTTATCTTGTTTAAGGCCAGCTGAAGTAACTCAGTGATTCAGTGTCTGTGATGGAAGAGGAGAGGAAGGATTGATAGGGAGATATTATTAAAACAAAACATCTAAACTATGAAATACTGCTGCCATTTATGTGTGATTTTATGCATTTTTACTGTGACTTCACAACAGGGAATATCCATGCCAGTCTGTGAAACTGTAGCTCTGTTCAGGATTAGGACAAAACATTGATGGTCTTGCCACTGGTTGCCTGACATTTAGAAATGGTTAAAAATGTGTTGTCATACAAGTGACATTATGAGTTATTTCCTGCAGTTTCTTCCTTGTTAATGTCACCAAGGAGGTTTTGTTTTCACCCATGCCAGCTTGTTTGGTTGGTTGTTTGTTTGTCATTAGAATTACTCAAAATGTCAGCTGACTGTTTATCATGAATCATGATGAAAGGGTACGGAATCGGCCAAGTAAGAACCCATTATATCTTGGAGCAGATCTGGATCTAGCGTAGATCCAGAAAGTTTTTTTCACTTTTGTCAACATTGCAACATAGCTCAATTGTCTGACATTTTCATTAATTCATTCATTCATTTTCTGAACCTGCTTATTTGCTTATTCCAGTTAAGGGTCACGGGAAGGCTGGAGCTTATTCCAGCAGTCATTGGGTGAGAAGCGGGGTACACCCTGGACAGGCTGCCAGTCTATCGCAGGGCCACATATAGACAGACAAACACATTCACACTCCCACTCACACCTGTGGTCAATTTAGCGTCACCAATTCACCAGTGGTATTTTTCCTTGGGGAAAAAAAACAACAAAAAAAACAGAACAAAAACTGAAAAACACCTCAACAATCATATTGAATTCAGCAGGTAGTTTAGTAATATTCCATAAAACAGTGAGATAAAGAGTCAGATTTAGTGAAATAACATTTTCCAACTTGAAGATCATTCGATTTGTTTTAAACCTCCATGCCAAACGGCTTTTCATTAACATATTAAACATCATGTTGCTGGAATACAGCTTGCTCATTAGAGTCTTGCTTGGTTTGCACATTCAAATAATCTTTTTTTTTTAACTATGCCCATATGAATCAGCTTGATTTAATTAATTTGCTCTTTACATTTTTTCCAGAGTCATTCACACCCCCCCCTTTGCAAGGCTGTGCACCCACCAAGTTGGGCCCGCCCAACAGTTTGAGAACCCGCGCTTTATGATATGATTTGTTAACTGTAGCATTATCGAAAAACAGCCTAATAGCTACACAGTCCGTGAGGCTCGTCAACTACTCACCTGTGACATTATGGCGATTCGTATTTGGCAGCATGTGCTTTGGAAAGGTGACGTCTGTGATCGGCTTGCGGCTGTCCAAAGCGCTTCACACTCATGTCTGTCTTTCAGTCTTCCTGCATCCCTGAATTAATCTTCACAGCACCGTGCCAGAGGAGGCGTGCAAATAGAACGAAAGAGAAACATTCATCACTCGCTCGGTAGTCGTTCACCCTGTGACCGCACTGTGACATTGTTGTCTTTATTTAGTTCACCCGGGCCAGCAGCAGATAATTTATACGCACTCCCCCTTTAATAATGAGTTACCTACTGATGTTGGGCTGGGCTGCTGTTTACACGCACACATAAAATGCTCAGTCAACAATGAGGTCCCGACCGCTCTTTGTCAAAGTCAACACGTGCACACACTGAAGGAGTAATGGTGGCCGAGTGTCCTTTCCTCCTGGTGTTTCCTCCACTCAGGCAACAGTCTTATTGAGCATGTGTTACATAACATCATTTGGAATTTGATACTAAACCCTTTTAGTTGTTGAGTCTCTTATTCCTCTGCTTTCCTGTGGTCCTCAAGGCTCACACCTCTCTGCTCTTGACAAATTGCGGTAGTGTAGCACTGCACTGCACTGGTAGTTTCACTGTTCACTGCAGGGCAGTCACACCTACACGGGCTGCAGTACACACAAGTGCGCTCTGCTCAGCTGCTCTTGTGTGTCGGCTGAGCAGGTGCATCAGAGGAAAATAAAGCGAAAGAGAGAGGGAATGACAAGTTGAAGAGAAAGCAGAACGTGAGAGGGCCCCATTTTACAGAAGGAAAGAAAGGAGGAAAAAAATGCAGTTGTTTCTAAAGCTCTGCGCAGCGACTGAGGAGAAAAGTGGCACCAAATCAGAAACTGCACGGGAAGGGAAACGCTGTGTAGATGCAAATGCACGCACACATACAGGCGTACACATCGCTGATAGAGAATGAGAAAGGAAGATGTGTCCTCACTTGTTCTCATCTCCAAACTGTCAAGATAAAACCATTACGTTTGGATTGCGAGAAGAGATAGAGTTGTTCTCTGTATCGACTGGAGCTCTTTGTTTCACCTTGAAATTTTCATCCGCACATACAGTATGCTACAGTAAGCATACACACATACAGTATCCAGGAACGCAGTAGCCACAAGGATACCACAGTGCTACTGCTATACTACCACATTCACGCATTTACACACAGACACTTTTCTTCAAAATGACTGTCAGTCACGCTCACTTATTTATGCCAGGCACTGACCTGAGAATCAATTTGTGATGCAGCGTATTGCTCAAGGACAATTTGACACAAAGAAAGCAATACACTGAAAAAAAAATAAGCATGACTTAAGGTTGCACATAATCAGAATGTGTCCAAATAACACAATTTTCTTATGTATCACAATTAGATACACAAGAAAATCACATTATTTGAACACATTCTGATCATGTGCGACCAATGTACATATTCAAATCATGTAAAGCCATCAGACTTTTTTTCAGTGCAGTATAGAATTGATCCTCCAATCCTATGCTTTGTAGAAAATCCACGAGACAACATAAATGCACTGCTTTACAGCTTTGTTGTAGTAGCAGTTTATAGTTCAAAATTTTGGCCTTTGCTTAAAACCTGCTTACTTGGGGCGTTTTCACACCTGGAAGTCCGGAACAAGATCCATACCAAGGTTCATATTTTCAAATGTTTGGTCCGGTTTGTTTGGTTTCACATTGCAATTTTGCGTTTGTATTATAGATCTTTCCATGATGTACTTACATCCTGCTGTCATCGTCTGTGTAGGCGGAGTCTCCCAATATTGGATAGTGATTGGTTTGTAGACGTACGTGCGTCTGATGTTGGTTTGTTTTCAATTTGCCAGGTAGTTCCATTTGAATGGAGAAAATGTTTATGCGTCTTTTCAAGTTGACTTTACTTGTTCTTCTGACCAAATCACAATTAAAAGCTTTGTCCCCTCCTCTCCTCATGTGCTCCCACGCTTCATTTGTAGTACTTTTGTTTCTTTTCTTTTTCTGCTGTCTATTGGATTGTTACTACTTCCTTTTCTTTTCTTCTTCTACTGTTTGATAGGTGTCAGTAACCTCCCTCAACTTCCTGGAATTGGTCCGAAAGTCCGAACTATCCAAAAATTGTTTTCACACTGCAAACAATACCAGACCATGGTTCAGTTTGATCCAGACTGGATGCTTTGGTGCTTTGGTCTGGAACATAGTTCAAGGAAGCTTTCACATGTGAAAGCTTCCAAACCAAATTAGCAGGTATACCTGCTAATTTGGTTTGCACCAAACTGAAATGTCTGAAGGTCTGGACCAAACAAGGTAGGTGTGAAAACACCCTTATTTATGAATAAAACATATTTATCATACTTGCCATTTTTATTGCTTCTGAGAGAGAAATTTCCTTTCCTTTTTTTGTTTTGTTTAAACCTTCCAACAATGACTTGTGAGGACTAAATGTCAAATTCTCTTTTTAGTACACTCTTATCAATAGTTTTATGATTTTTATTTATTTATTTTGCTTGAGGGGATTACCAAACCAACAGTAATGGTTGTTGGTCTGTGAGAGTTCGGGGTGTATGTCTATTTATATGACTACTTGTCCATACAATACAATAAAAAAGCTATATATATAACCACCATACTCAGCGTAGGGATATTACTGCATGAGATCTGTTGTAGAGATGAAAAAAGCGATAACAAGGACAACTCTCCATGCCAAATGCAGCTCGCTTTATATATCCATCCAGGTCCACAGGGAGTTCAGAGGTCAGGGTCAGGTTCAGCCATTAAACAGCACCCCTGCAGATGGTAGGAACTCCTTCAGCAATTAGGAAATCTGCCAACATAAGGTGTTAACCCTTAATAATAGATGGGTTCTTGAATACTTGCTTGCGTTTAACTATACTTTGGCCTTTGCTGTAACGCCCTTGGCGTCATCCAAGCGACTAGTAAGCCAGAGCATTTGCTACCTTCATCGTGTTGTGCAGTTTGATAATTATTTCTACATTTGATTCTCACTTATTGTCATTATTCATTTAATCTGAGAAAGATGACTGCGAGCATAGCCATGATGGGATTTTGTTATACTCTTCCAGGGTGTACCTTGCATGTCTGAGCTGCCACAGTTCCATTTTTGTTTTTTGTTTTTTTCTATTGAAGCTGAGTTGTTATAATGTGGGCACAAAGGACACAAGACAAATTTCTGAGACACTGAACATCAAAGTATTATTGGATCATGCTTTATAAATAGAGCTGCTGATTAGGCTCAGTCTACTTTACTTACATTACTTGACGAGTTCTCAGTTTGAAACCAGCAACTACACCATCACAAGTGATGTAATGTGTGGATGTCATTGGCTTCACGTTGGCCTCAGCCTGCAGGAGCTGCCTCAGGGAAGATTGCAGAGCTGCTGTTTTAGCACACAGCAAGGCCTAGTTATGTCAGAAGCACTCTCAGGTTGGCATGGCACAGCGGGAAAGGAGCGAAGAGGAACCATGCAGAAGCTGCCTAATAATCCATTTAATACAATCTTACCTTACAAAGATATATGCACACACCTTTCTGCTCATGCTACCTGTTTGTGTGCTTGGACAAGACACTTCATCTGCACTGTCCCAGTCCACCCAGCTGTAAATGGGCACTGATTGGCTGGAGAAGTAACCTGCGACAGACTGGTTTCCCATCCAGGGGGAGTCATAGACTCTCATCTGCTTCGCACTACAGAAACCGAGAATAAGCAACAGCACCAATGGGCCTTAGGGTCCCTTTATTAAGAGGTTAGATAATTCAAGGTAATTTGAGTGCAAAACATCTCATTTCAAAACTTTGAATTAATAAGTCAGCCCTTTTTCATAACAGCTGAGTGATCTGTTCTGTATAGCCTTGTTTCATGATAATGGCACCTATTACTTAAAACTGCAATGAACTAACGTTTATTTTATGAACCCCCCACTGGCTTTCTTAATTATCTAAAGTGAAATACTGTTGCAAGACTTATCAGACTACATGACTTGTAATGAGTGTTTGCAGTGCAAAGAGAGCGAAGGCTTGGAAGGAGGGTGAGAGAGTGGGAAGAAGCCAGAAAATTAGTAGAGGGATGGAACGATGAAGTTGACAAGCCAGACAGAAAAGTATATGAAAGAGTCGAGAGAGGCATGAGAACGGTGAAAACTAAGCATGCAAGGTCCACAAAGAGAATGAAAAACGAAGCGAGTGATCATTCCAAGGAGTAGGAACAGCTTGTGGTTACGACAGGAGCAGAGAAGGCAAGCTGTGTGAACAGGAAGAAGGCTTGTGAGAGCAGTGCTGAAGGGAAACTCAAGTCCATCATGCTTGTGAAAGATTAAAGAGGTCTTACACACACACACACACACACATGCACACGCCAGACCAGTGTGGCTTACAGCGGTAACAGTACGCTGTCTTACGATGTGACAAGAAGGGTACAGATGCAACTCCAGTGAAGGTAGTTATGTCTGATTTTGTGCACTCCTGACTTGAATAAAAGAGACATTTTCTGTTGGCGTCTTCTGGTTAAAAAATGTCTCTTTATAGCAGCTCTCCCCCAGTAGGGATGAAACTCAAAGGCATACACTGACAGCCTCCCAGCATCCAACAGTTACTGTGAGAAATCCGAACAGTGTTAATAATGCTAATAAAGCATGCCATGGGTCTGGTGAAGAAAAGCAACAGCAGTGCAGTGTAATTCAAACTGTTTCACACTTGTTCCAGGATATTTGCTGTGACAGTATTAAATTATTCCTGCTTTAGTCATCCTTACCACATTTTGGAACTTAGAGGCAACTGAAAGTGCTCCAATCATGCTTGAGAGTTGGAATGTTCAAAGTCAATGGTGTTATTGCTATACTAATTCATCCATCCATCCATTTTCTAAACCCACTTATTCCAATTAAGGGTCACGGGGGACTGGGGCCTAGTGCAGTGGTCATTGGGCGAGAGGTGGGGTACAACCTGGACAGGCCACCAGTCTGTCACACGGCCGACACATATGAACAGACAAACTCATTCACACTCTCACTCACACCTACAGTCAATTTAAAGACTCCGATTCACCGAACCTGCATGTCTTTGGAGGTGGGAGGAAGCTGGAGTACCCAGAGGAAACCCACGCAAACATGGGGAGAACATGCAAACTCCACACAAAAAGGAATAAGTTGAATTTGAACCTTCTCTCTGTGAGGCAGTAGGGCTAACCAATGAGCTACCGTGGTGCCCTATGTTAGTTGTACTATACTAATATGTTAGTTGTGCTATTACAGTGTTACTTTTCCAAATAAAATTTGTTGCATTTTTCTTTTTTCTTTTGTTCTTTCTGTAATTATTCAGGATTCTCTTCAAAGTAACACCTCATGATTAATTGCAATAACTCATAGACATATTCAGACACACATCCAGACACAGACATATGCACAAGCTGACAAACTCAATAAAATTAACTTAGACATTTTAAATTATTTAAAATAATTCAAGGCTGCAAATACAGTAAGGATGGAGTACATAATTCCAAAAGCCAACATTCCCAGTTCAGTGTTATTAAAAGGGCATAGTTCGACATTAAGGCTTTTAGGCTTGTAACTTTCAAATTTTGTGGCCACCTTGAGATTTAATGATCCATCTCTAGATTTCAATGGCCACCCTTCAAAAGGTGGGTGAAAAATTCTTGCTTTTTCTTATTTAACACATTGCACATGTTCATGCAATCAAACAGTACAGAGGCAGAAACCTATAAAATATCCTATAAAACTGCTTCTTAAAAAATTCATGCATGGGAGCTTTCAAAATTTCTGGCAACTTCACTGCTGTTGTCACTGTGGGGTTTCCACAAAACCTTCTGGCTGGATATAAATGGACTTCAAACAATCACATTTCACCAGGATGAAGAGATTACTTACTTTGGTTCAGGAAACCAAAGATTGTGGCCTTGCCAAGCAAAGGCTAAACTTGCTTTGGGGGAAGTGGGCCAGAGAAAATGTTGAGCCCTGGACAATGATTGTCTACCATCGAAGACCTGCGACTGTAACATAAAATATATGCAAGCACTTGATTTCTCTGCTGGCCCACTGGTCCAGTCAATTATGAAGTTTGGTGGCCCAAACTGGCCAAAACAAACGCTATTGGGCCAGTGTTAATGTGTACAGTTGAAGCGGAGGTGGATTTGCTAGCAGTGAATTCAATCATCCATGTTTGATATCATAAATGTATATTATGTCCTTTAGTAAATGTACAGATGTGCTGATAACTTCTGGATATTCACTTGACCACACCTGAGCAGTGATGATCTCTTTTAACCAAAGCCAACTAAATGTTAGCTGTTACAAAAACAGCTTCATAGTGGTGTACTGTCACTGGCCAGCTGTCTGACTGTCATTCTTTGTGTGCGTGTTTGCGTCAGTGACACCTGGGGCCGGCCTCCTGTTGGGAGTGTAACGGTGCGGCGAAACAACGATGATTAATTTCACTGCGAGTAGCCTGTCTCTCTGACGTGGCTGTTCTGTGATATGTGTGTGTGTGTGTGTGTGTGTGTGTGTGTGTGTGTGTGTGTGTGTGTGAGAGAGAGAGAGAGTTAGAGAGAGAGCGAGATGTAGACTGTTTAGTCAGCAGGTGTGCTGTGATACTTTGGATGCCCTCCATTCAGGGTCAGACACATTCAATGAGATGACTGCCTTATAAATCCTGTCCAAGCAATTCGTTGACATCATTCTATCTCTCTCACTCCACCACATCACTGCACTTTTAAAGCACGTCTCTAGTTGCATGCATGGTGTTGGTATTGAATTTAATTTTGTTTTACAAACCTTAGCCGCAATTAATTTGATGAGGATCCATGGCCACAATGAGGAGCACAATGTTTACATGCACACAGACACATATTATACACAGAGTAGATTTAGTTAACACAATGTCTTTTTTTCATTCCACCCATCCTCTGTTCCCTTTATCAGCAAAGAGTTGCATGACCATTTTGGACTCTAGCTCATGACTTGTCCTCACCAGAACACTTTGAACATTGGTTTCAGTGAGGAATGCTAGCGAGGTTAACAAGCTGCTCTTATCTTTCTCTCCTTTTCTGCATCCTTCGTTCCTCCTCTGCGCCTTCCCTCCCCTTTGTCCAGCCATATAATTAACTAGATGTTTAACAGTTGAGGTTGGACAGGGCACCGCTGTGTCTGGACACACATACGCTGTGAGAGAATGTCTGAAGTACAAAAAAAATTGAAAAAGAGAACAGTGGGGACAGAGCGGAGAGACCTCCACAAGGATAGGAAGGAAAGGGGAAAGTGACTGAGGGGTGAACTGCAGAAGAAAATAAGGAAATCATGTATCTTAAAAGAAGAAGTACTATACAGGCCCTGGGGCCCATTGGTCCTGTGCTTATACCCGGATACCAGAGCATGAAACGGATGAGAGTCAACAGGACACCAGTCCACCAGACACCAGCCATCCATTTGTTGTGTTTGGTGGCTGTTAGCTGGTTGGACTGGGACAGTGCAGTGCAGACACCTGGAATTGAACCCTGGTATTTTTATTGGTTTTCCAATTCCTATCCCACAGAGCCTCTTGTAAACATCAAAAAAGGCAATGAAGGGAAAATGATGGAGGTAAGAAGGAAGTGGGGAAGGATTGCACAAGGAAGGAATTATAAGGTCAAGTCAGGTTAAATGCTTGTGCTGCATGTTGCCACATCCACTACTCTAGAGTCTATAAAACCACCCTTGGCCCTGACTCGAAACCAACCGAGGAGACCAGTGGTCCATCCCTGTCTTCAGAAAGTAGCCATCTATCTGCCACAGGCAGGTGATGCTTGGAAATCCCCTTGGTCTCATCCAGTTGCTGGAGTTCTCGACACTGAAGCACCTGAGCGCTGGATCATTCTCAGGAAAAATTTATTCACGTTCCCTCACAATACAAGCAGAACACCTCTTCTGGATCTTGTTAAGTAATAGCTCCTTTGACTCAAAATCATTCCAGCGGCACCAAAGGATTCCCTGGAGCGAACTAGTACCAAAGACATCCACTTGTTGTCTTAGGTGACTTGTTACCATCCACGTTTCATGGAATCATTAATTATGAATAAATCTATCGATCAATGAATGATAACAGGAAGGGAAAGGAAGTTTAATAAATCCATTGTGAAGAAAGAAAAAACATGAATGGAATTAGTCAAAATAAAAGACAGTTAGGTGTGTTTGTCCTGTTTTGGTGATGTGGCCGGGAGTTGAACCGTATTAATCACTGCAGCACTCCATCCACACCTCATTACTCCCCTTTGTTTATTGTTATTACCTTACACTCCTGTGCACATCAGACACACTTGTGTGCACAAACACAAGCCTCCCTCTGTCTTCCAACTTGATAGTAGTTTAGCTTATTGTAATAATAATTATACAAATGTGTCATGATTTATTGATGTCCACATGCTGCACAAGGGATCTCAAGTTGATTCTTCTCATTCCGTTCTCATGAAAACTGTTTCCTTATCCGACCTTGGACACCACTTCTGAAAAATGTCCATTGCAGAAAGTGCATTGTGTGCATGGGGACAATTCTGAGTGTGAGTGGGTGTGTGCATGTTTGTGTACACCTGTGGACATCAGTGTGTGTGTGTGTGTTTATATGAGGGGTTCTGTGTCCTTGGTAATATTAATTTTGGTTTATAAATAAGCCTGATCCCAGGAAGACAGAAAAGACAGAGAGGTCCAATGGAAGGATACACTGA
>OMMV01039596.1:10569-22043 GCA_900302635.1 Chatrabus melanurus | reverse complement strand
CACTGCTGCTCTCGTTGGCGGTGAGAGTGGTGGTGGTTGCGTGCGTGCAGTGCCGGTTCAGCTGCATCCCTGAGCATCTCTCTGGATCCCTGCAGAGCTTCTCTGCCTCATTCACCACTTGACCGTGAGCCACTCCGGCTGAGCACTGCAAGATCTTATCCTCTGCTGATAAAAGGTAATTTTTCTGGCACGTGACAAAAGGAAATTTATTGTGAAAGATGGAAAAAAGGGAGTAGATAAAGAGTAAGAGAGAGAGAGAGAGAGTGTGTGTGTGTAAAATAGGGAGAGTCAGACAGAAGGTTGAGTGAGCGTCCAGTTTGCTGCCATGCAAATGAGTCTGGTTGCTGAAAGCTTCTCGTCCCCATGGCATTGAATGCCATGACAATTGGTTTCTCAGTGTGTGTGCATGTAGTATAGCATTGGTTTCCATGGTAAAGATGAGACAGACGCCCATGCTGGCTCAGGTAATTCTACATGATTCCTACAATACCTACACTGGAGTCATTTCTTACATTCTTTGCACACTTTATGGCAAATACAACAAGGCTTTCACAACTATGAACAGTGTACTTTTTAATTAATTAATTTATTTATTTGTTTATTTTTGCATAATTTTTTGTAATTCATTACCTTTTAATATTATAAAAATGAGTGTTTGCACTCATAGTCTTGCAGACTAGCTGAGATTTATGTCTGTTTGGGAAATTGGCATTAATGTGTGTTTCACAGACAGAGGAGATGAAACAATTAGTCCAATAATTGATTAGCTAATCAACAGATAATTAACTGGCAGCTGTTCTGTTAATCATTTAACTATTAAAGTCATTTATCATGTAAAAAGGATTTTGTGGATTTTGCTGACTTTAATGTAAATATAATAAGGCTGCACTTGTTACCACCACCAATTAATCTGTGGATTATTTTTACAAGTAATTCTTCAGTCTGTAAAATGTCAAAAAAAATTGTTGAAAAAAAACCCCCAAATTTTACAAAACCCAAGTAAACATCTTCACTTGTTTTGCTCAACTAGAAGTCCAAAATCCAAAGATATTTCATTGATTTGTGACACCAGTCAGTAACCAATATCTCAAATTTATCGCGACAGTTTAAAACTGGTTCAAACCAGATAAGATGTAATTTAAGAAAAGCCAGTGAAAAATATTTTATCAATGGTTTCGTGCCAATTAAAATCAGTTAATTGAATGTTAATCCTGTTTGAAACATATCTGTAATTATTTAATCACAATTTAAATCACTTTATATCCCGTCTTTCTGTTTCTACATCTTTTGTGTGTGTGTGTGTGTGTGTGTGTGTGTATCGAGTCGATGTGCTCCAAGGTCGAGCACTTTTGGGGTTCAATATGTTGCCCAAAGACACTTTCAGGGATTGAACCCACCCAAGGTAAACAACCCAGTCTACCAAGTGAGCGACAGTCGACCCTTATCCTGAACCAGTCAATAGTTAAAAATGACTCTGTTAATATCAATAGAAAACAAAGCAAATCCTCACAATAATTTTCAACATTTTGACATTTTTTCTTGATAAGTAAGTGATTGTTAATATAGTTCACAATTTTTTTTCTGTCAGTTGACTAATTACTTCAACACTAAATTGTTATTTAGGTTTTGAACTATTGGTTGTGCTACCTTGAAAACATCGCAGAGGGGTGACCGTTGCTCAGGCGGATTACAGTTCTATCCCCGACTATGGCTTGCTGTGTGTCGAAATGTCCTTGAGCAAGACACTGAAGTCCTAATTGTTCCCTTTATACAGGTTAGTCCTGGAATGGAACCTCTTGTTTTTATGTTCAGACGAATGTGATTAAAAGAGAAGCATTGGACACATCCCAGGCGCAGGACAAAAAATTTAAAAAAAATTAGTTAAAAAAGGTCCGTCCACTTATGTTTTTTTTTTGAGTGTTTTAATACGTGCTCAGACAACATTTCGACCTTCTCAGGTCTTCATCAGTTCCTCTACAAACAGAGTACTCTCTTGCTTAATATAACACACCTGACCTACAGGGATAGAGCTTACTTGTCAACTCTTTTGTGACCCTGCAGGTTGATGTGGAGAGTAACTTCAAATATCTGTACTGTGGGGGGAAAGCATCTAAAACATTAAATAAGACAATGAAAAATACGTGTGTGTGTATATGTATATGCATATACATATACACACACACACACATACATACATATTTTGTTTTTAGCTTATCAAATGAATGTAATTGCAAGTAATTTTTTTATTGGGGGTTGGGGCAAACAGTGACCTCAATGGCCACCAGCACAAGAAGGCTTCACAAGCAACTTCATATGCATGTCTGTCTTTATTTTATGGTATGATCATTGTGCACGTTAAAAGATGCCAACGTGGTCCAAAATAGGAGGTTCGCTGGTCCTCACATGTATCTATCAGAACCGAAAATTCCAAAGCTGAATGTGCAGTAGTTTTGACGCACTTACTTATGGAAATTTTGCGGACTCACTCACTCGCTCACTCACTCACTTAAGCTTGCCTTGCTAATGGCATGGAAAATCATTTGTTAAAAATGTAAATGTCACCTTAAGTTCTGGAAAACTGTGAGGAGCATTTTTCAAACCGTTTTCTGACGTTCCAACTTCTTGGAGACTAATGTATAAATCTTACACAGAACGTCATCAAGTTTGCTGCAAATCAACAGCAGCTTATTCTCAGCAGCAGTTGCTTAACCTTAACTCTTGCGCTCTATCTGATGTTTGGTTAATATTTCATGTCTCGCCTGCCCCACATGTAGATGGCCTTATAACTAATTCATCCTCAGGATTTTCCTCGACTTGAGTCATCATTCATTTCTGCTGCTTTTGTCTAACAGCATCCATTTATCTCATAAGACACGAACACATGGATATAGTCATTTTTCACATAGTCCTCTAGGAACATAAAATTCCCTTTTTTGTTGTTCGATCTGACTTTACAACCTATTACATCTGTAAATCACAACTTAATTCAGCTGAAATTGAGCGGAAGGTAAATGACTGAGGTCTTTGGAGGGAAATCATGTGGTAGTTGGGTCATTTTTTAAATTTCCCCATGGGGAAGAGGTCATGTTTACACTGAAGGTAATTGGTTTTTGAGATACAGCAGGAACAGAGCATATTATCTTGGAGGCCATTATTCTTCTGCATTTACTAAAGAGGAGACAGTCTAGTCAAATCATGTACTGTATCTAATGAATGGACTGTGGACTGTGTCGGGTGACTTTTCTTTGGCTTTAAGCACTTACAGGCTAAGTAAGTGTGCTGTGAGTTTGTTTTCTAAAGTGACTGCTGCAACAAATGTTAGCTGACCTATATTACTGTCATCTCAATATAATACCTGTACCAAGATGAAGGAAGGTCCAAATCTTTTCTCAGCAGTGACATTCATGTCTCTGGGTCCTCGGCCTTTGCGATAGAGACACACCTCAGTAGAGCTTATGGAGCCTTGAGGTCACTGGACAGAGGTGTTTGGCAATGCTGATATCTTTGAAGGAGAACAAAGGTCAAAGTCTTTAGGGTCCTCGTGTTTTCTGTCTTACTGTGTGGTTGTGAGACTTGGACACTAGCCGGTGACCGAAGGCAACGACTAGATGTCTTTGGTACTATGTTTATACAGAGGATCCTTGGGTACCGCTGTCAAACAAATGGTTACTTAGGGAGATTCGGATCAGGCGAACCACTTGCATTGTGAGGTAACATCAGCTACGACATTTTGGCCATGTGGCACATTTCTGTAGGCATGATCTAGCCTGATTGCTTCAGGGTTGAGGACCCCAGCGGTTGGACTAGGCCAAGCAGATGACCACGTTTTGCCTGGCTGCAGCAGATAGATGGCTACTTTCAAGAGGTGGGGATGGACCGCTTGTCTTCTTGAGTGGTTGCCATTCAGGACCCAATGGGGTTTCATAGTGTGATGGATGTGACCGCGCGTGGCACCAGCACATGCTCCTAGACCTGACCTAACTAAGATGAATCCATTCTTTTAATCACTTTTTAGGTGTTGATATTATCTTCCTGTAACGTCCTTCAGAGTTCTGTCTGGTGAAGTTCTAAAACCTTTTCAGTGCACTTTGTAAATGCAAAACGAGTTCAACAGAATCAAGTGCCACAAGAAAATAATAAACTGTGTGATTAGATTCTGTCTCTCTTGAATGGAGGCGGACATTGCTGTTATATGGCAGAGAAGGAAACTGAGGCAGAGAACACAGAGAAGCTGAGCCGCTGCCACGGACACGTTGGGCTACCTGAGGAGCGCCCAAGCTGTTCCTTCTGCTCTGATGAATTTTCAACAAGCCTGTTCATTTGGAGCTATGCCTTTGGCTCCAGTTTGACAAATCTCATAAATAGTTTGGCAGTCACAACTATTACGTGCTACAAACATATTTCTCATGCAAAGATTAACACAGATTAGAAAGAGATTGACAAAAACAGATCCCTGCTGGGAAAGAACATTTCAGAGATGCTGTTGTGATCATAAAACATGCCGTGTGATGTAGTGGACACATGACTGGCAATGCTGGGAACTCCACTCATGGTTTCAGAGAAGTGAGAAAATAGATAGGATGGTGACACGAGGAAAACAAGCATGCATGAAAGAGTCTAATGAAAGGACTTCGGGTGAGTCACATAGATGATTGCAACGCTCTCTTGCACACCTCAGGGAGGATACTTGGCTTTAAAGCCATGCCAGTGGGGTCACTTAACCCAAAACCGGCTCTGCTTGAGGGCTACAGATTGTGCAGAATACAAGCAATCACAACTTTACTTCATGATTTCACAACCGGGGGGTAGTTCACGTTTTATGTTGGCCAAGCCAGGCTGAGGAGGTGCGACTTGGTCAAGCCAGGTGCAAGAAATCTGGATAAAAGGGCGTTTGTGGCATTCTGCAACACACCGTGAGGCCCATCACAGATTTAGGGATGCTGAAAGGGAGATGACACGCGCCGTGTACTTTAAATCAAGTGAACAACGGCTGCTAATGGAAGTTTACGAAGAAGTAAATCATTTAAAATCTAAAAAAAAAAAGGAAACGCAACCAATGAAATGAAAAGTGAGGAAAATTGGGGCAGACAATAGCAGACTGACTGAATATGTGCATCATCTGCAAACACACATTTACTGACCAATGCACTTAGCTGAATCATCATAATAACAGTACACCATTCAGTGAGTCACTTGACATTTGCACAAATCAATGGTTGTACACTTTGCCTTAAAATCAGCAGTGAAAGATATGTTACTCTGACCACACACACACACACAATATTTCATCTGAAGGATATTTCACTAAACCTCGAGATTAATCACAGGATGAACAAACTCAAGATCCCATGTACAACCATAAACCATGTGAACAAGGAATGGTCGATCATACGTTACACTGTCCAACATACTGAAACTGTCTGCATCATGAGTTAGAATGAGTCACACTACACCACTTCTGCTGGTGGTTTTCCAGTCAGCTCATTCACCTGCTGAACTGACAGATTAACTCGGTATCAGGCAGCACAGGCCGAGTGAGGTGCACGTCTCTTTCTGGAATAAAAAAAATCAGTCTATATGTGCTTCCACCATTTGATTTTTTTTTCTTTCTGTTTCATGTGGCCCTTAATTTTCATAAATAGAAAAGACAAAACTCAGATGGACCAGGTGGTCAAAGAAATACCAGATATTGCTGGTAAAAACCGGGTCATTGGGTCAGTTTACAAACTGACCCAATTGATTTCCTTGCTCAATGTTTCTTTGTGTTCAGTGAGAACCAGAAATGGATATTATGTAAAACATTTTATAAGAGGCTTTAGACTCTGCCTATAGATGTCAACTGAGGCTTATTTCAAAACTTTTCAGTTTAAGATTTCAGAACTATAATGTATTTTCGCATCTCTGCTATATTTATGCTGCTAATATTGAAAGTACTGCAAGAATGCATGGCAAACAACAATAAAAATATAAATGATTTTAAATATATTCAATAAAACTGTAAGCTAAACTATTGTTTAAAAAGGAGAAATGGAATTGGTGTGAGGGCAAGGCATTTACTGAGTTGAAACTGTGACTGTGTGGTAGCTATTTTGAATTAGAGATTAGTCTGTTCCAAATGGCAATCTCCAGCGCTGGAAAGTGAAGCCAATGCAGAAGTGCCAAATCCTGCAGTTCCTTGAATGGCCACTTGAGCCTAGCTCCAAAAGTGAGTCACTCCCCATAGACTTTAGAGTAGAAATAAACATATTTTCAGCCAAAACAGTTTTGGTCTCTATAGCTAGTTTCTGTGTACATGACAACTGTACAGGCGGTGATTTTTTTTTTGTAACTCACCAGTTTAAGATATTTTAAGCCACAAAGTTATAAATAATTAGGGGGTGTGGTCTCTTTGAGTGACAGCTGTGCACCAGCAAGAGGTATCCAGACTCCAGGGCCCTGCTAGCAGTGGCTGTTGGCTTGACTAGCTTAACTATGTATGTCCCTTCTGAGCATTTTATTATAAATATCTGAGATAATATGGCTTGCTGAGTGGTTAATTGCACTAATGGACCATCTAAGAAGTCTGTCCTCCAGTATTTCCATTGAGTGAAATTTTATTATTATTTAATTTGTATGTTAGCACCGTTAGCACAAATTAGCAGGTATCGGTAGCTTGGTGAGATTATGTCTGTTACTGAGGCAATATCCCAGTTATACTTTCTTATACCCACCCCAAGCCACCCGTTATGAAAACCACTGGCCAGTCCTCAAAAATATGCTTAATCAAACCCCCAACCCAAAGTTAGCCTGTTAGCCATAGCTTGTTTGGGAACCATATATATATGTGTATATGTGTGTGTGTGTGTGTGTGTGTGTATAAAGTCTCGCAGTTTTAATGTTGCACTGCAGCTTATTAACTCCTTTCACTGCTTTTCTCATTGCTAGTCATTTGCAAACACTGAACACTTCTGTGTTTTGTAATTCTAACTGCTGCGGCGCACTTTGTGTGAAAGTCACACCGAGTTGAGAAGTGACTTTTTGAAAACATCCACATTAACAAGGTCACAAGCAATGAAAAAGGCCAGTCTTGATTTGTTTGTCTGGTCTGAGGCACACGATTAGATGTCTGCCAGAAGGGTCTTGTTTAAAAAAGGCTCGTCCACACAGCAGGTGCTCCAGTGTTAAAGAAATGCTGCAGACTTTTGACTATAGGACGTCAAAGCAGCTTTAAAGAAGACATCCACAAAATGCCCGTGGTATAGTATGTGTCATGTGACCTCGTCAAATGTTGACTGTAGCGCCTCATCGCGCGCTCTGAGCCGACAGCCTGATTCACAGCACCCCAAACTTGGCATTCCATCCACCTCCTTCGCAGTGTCTAAAGTGTATAATTAGCATCTTCTATTTTTGAAGCAGGCGTCCCTGTCTCAGCAGCCCACTATGTCACACTTCTATTTACCCTGGGAATGATGTTGGAGAAGGCATGTGAAGGTATTTATTAACACTTTACTTTAACAAGACTTTTTTGTGTTGCTTGTGTTCCCATTTTTTGTAATACTAGGTAATAGTACCCATGGGCATGAACACAGTAAGGGCTACGGTAATCTGACATTTGACCCCAATGACATTGCCCTGACCCCAAATGATTTACTTCTGGCTGAGCAATTCTGGAATCCAACCTAAATGTGTGCCACATTTGGTCCAAATTGGGTTGAAAATCAAATTCTTGAATTATTTAAGGAAATTTCATGGTCAATCTTCATTGACATCCCGGGTTGGGTAGAAATCAGCAAAAGGACACATAATCTGCATTGTCTCAGTCCACCCAGCTGTAAATGGGCCTCGGCTGGGGAAGTAACCTGTGTCAGACTGGCGTCTTGTCAGAGGGGAGTCATAGACTTACCCGCTTCACGCTACGGAATCCAAAGGTAAGCACCGGCACCAACAGGCCTCAGGACCTATATAGGACTGACTTCTTCTAATTAAAGTAGCTACTAACAAGACAATCTAAGTTCTGTTTTCTAAAATATGACATGCTGTATGCTTGGCCCGTTTGAGCTGTGCGTCCTCTTTACATTTCATGAAACGGTCCCTTCTGAGATTTTGTTGCATCACTTCTCTTGTACTTTTGGTGTCATGGCCTAAAAGTTTGTCCTTGCCTGTGTTGGCAGTGTTATTTTAGAAATACTTTGTAGTACAACTTCACACAGCACCTCTGAGAGTCGTCGTCACTTTATAAGTCCCTTTCATGTCTTACTGTATATTCTGTGGTGCTGTGGATCTGGATTTGACGTTGAGCCTTACGTCACAGTTTGTTAAATTTTATATGCAGCACTTCATAGTCACATATTTGTGTCCTTAGGTAAATCAGTAGTTTTATTCAGTTAATTTGGTATTTGTTTCTCAATGAATGAAACTCCATATACTCTCAGGAGAAACTCACAAAGAGTATTCGGGGTGGTCAGAACCCCTCCCACAGCACCTCAAAAAATCTGGCTAACATAATTACACGCAAACAGCATACATTGTATGAATGAGTGGGTCATGTGGGGTCCCTTGTGGGGGCGGGGGGTTGGGGCTTGCTGTGGATGTGGAAGGGGCGTCTGCTCTTATCCACTGCCAGGTGCTTAGGAGCACCTAGGACATGAGCAGGAGCCCCCGGGCTTATTTCTGGGTTCTCTGGGTGTGGCTCTTGGGTGCCCCCTGGTGATCATGGGCAATGGCTCTCTGTGTGGGCATAGGCTCTTGAATGGATGTTTCTTGTGGGTTCTGCTGTTGATCGGTGATCCCTGGGTGACGGGTTGGGGTGGGGTGGAGGCTTGAGTTTGGACAGGGTGGTGTGTGTGGTTCTCATATGTGGCATTGGCCCTCCCTTCTTACGGGGCTTAGGACCTTCTGCGTCATTGCAGGTGTTGACAGGATTTACTTGCACCTACTGGGTGCACTTGGTATACAAATTAAATTTCCACTATCACCACTATGACCGGTTGTACTTTTCGAATGTGTTGTAACTTAAGCCAAGCGTACACTATACGGCGGTACGTTAAAATATGACCGTATGGAAACATATCAATGTAACGCTGCAGCATATTGCAGAAGAACCGCCGAAGAACTGCAGAACCATGTACACCTTACAAAGACAGACCACTCCTTGCAGCAAAGGGCAAGGAAGCAGGAGCAGTCCAACAGGCTTTTGTCCCATCCGTGGTTGATGTGTAGACCAACTCGGGGTGTCCTGGAAACACATGCTCCACACTACGGCACGCTACAACATGTGGCGTGGAGTATGCGCAGTGCGACAAATGTTCACTTAAGTGCTTCCACCCAGAGGTCATTCGAGGTAAGCTTTGTGGCCAATTGCATCAGTCGAAGAAGTAAG
This sequence comes from Chatrabus melanurus, assembly GCA_900302635.1. Classification (NCBI taxonomy): domain Eukaryota; kingdom Metazoa; phylum Chordata; class Actinopteri; order Batrachoidiformes; family Batrachoididae; genus Chatrabus; species Chatrabus melanurus. Next base: position 12,685 of record OMMV01039596.1, on the reverse strand, counting down.
CCCTATGTAGGGCTGATATAAGCCCTGAGACCTGTTGGTGCCGGTGCTTATTTCCAGATTCCGTAGCATGAAGCGGATGAGCCTATGACACCTCCTGGACGGGATGCCAATCTGACTTGGGTTACTTCCCCAGCCATGGCCGGTACCCGTTAACAGCTGGGTGGACTGAGACAATGCAGATTGTCTTGTCCAAGGACACAGACAGGTAGCGTGAGCAGAAATCAAACCCAGGTCTCCATATTGATAGCTCAACTCCTTACCCACTGAGCTACCTGCTCTTTCAAATAAAGTAGCTGACTTAAAGTTAGCTGAACTAAATTTAGTGGAAGTTAATTAGTCCACTAATGGTTTTTAAAGTTAGCCGTTCCACTAATGAAAAAGTTAGCTTCACTAATTAGCTGTTAGCTGATTGGCTGAACTGTGCCTGCCACTCCTAACTTGGGTGGCGTTTGGTTGCTTTGCCACAAAAGGAGGATTGAACCTGAGAAGAAGTAAGTACTCCATAGGCTCTGAGGCCCACTGAGCTGGTACTTATTCCTGGGTACCATAGCATGAAATGGATGACAGTCTACAACTCCCCCTGGACGGAACACTAGTCCATCACAGGTTACTTCCTCAGCCAAGGCCGGTACCAGTTTACAGCTGGGTGGAATGGGACAATCCAGATTAAGTTTCTTCTCCAAGAACACAAACGGCCTGGAGCCCACACCTGGAATAGGTGTGGCTCCACAGAGAGCCAGCTGCTCTGTGGACTGAACCTGACCAGGGGCATCAGACAATTTGACTTTGCTAGTTACACTTTTCTAAAAAAAGTTGTAAAATTTTAATTTGTGAATGACTTAATGCCACAGTTCTTACAGAAATCAAGATCCAGTCATACCGCCCTTGCCTCTCTCTCTCTCTCTCTCTTTCTCTCTCTGAGGGGAGGAGCTACAGTGTGTGTGGAGTGGGCTGAGTCAGGCTGTAGTAACACAGTGTTTCAGGCACAGGAACAGTGTGTGGACCTTAGCTCAGCTTTTACACTCTGGTGTCTCTGCTGTGTGGATAATATTCCGGTTTTTCCTTCAAGAAGAGTGTCATTTAAAAGGGAAGTGTCATCTAAACTGAAACCTTTTTTTAACCTCTGAAAGACGATCTGAGCAGAACCGAGCGTAAGTACTTCATAAAGACTGTTCTTGTGTTTATTAACTCTGCGGTGCCTCTGCTCTATAAATCATTAATGTGAGAGTGCTGCAGTTCTGGTTACCTATTGAAATGATGCCACAGGAACCTGCTGCTTCCTTATTGGGAAATAATAAACCTTTTATGAGTGCATGTGGTTTGTTGTTGGTTTCTCTGTTAAAAGGGCTAAGTGGGTGTGAGCTGAGACCAAACAGATCTCGCCCTCTCCACTAAGTCTTTATCACAGGGTGATAGTAGGGTAAAGCAGGTCATTAAAGACCCAGTTAGAGTGCCAGCTTGCATATGTGTGCGTCTATCTCATGTTGCATGTGGGGGATTGTACAAACGTAATAGCTACCTTTGCATTAAGAAATGTTGGCGTTGGGCTTCTTTACTTTGGAAACACAGCTTACTACTTGGGTGTGCTCCTGTTTTTAGGCTTGCTGGATTGTATTAGAAGATGGGAGTGTGGAGATGGTCGAGATTGGCGACACCAACAAACAAACAAAAAACAAAAGCATTATTTTCACTACTCTTTGTTGGCCTTGTTAGTGTTGTCGTGATGTTAACAGTGGAACTGGTGTGTGATGTTGCTGGTGACGGTTCACAGTGATGCCAGCAATGGAGCTTTTAAGGCATCAGGTGTTATGGTATAAAACTTGAGAGTGCTCCGAGAGTACATACCTCAGCCAATAGTTCACACATCTGTGTAACTTTTAGAGATACACTTTAGCAGGAATACGCAAAAACTACTAATCCAGTTTTCTTGAAACTTGGTGAGAGGGTGGGATATGGGCCAGTGAAGAACCTGTCAACTTTTGGAGCACATCCGATTAATGGGGGCAGATCTACAAAAAAAATTTCACTTTCTTTAATATTGTGAGATAGGGCATTTTTAACATTTTTGTGAATTTCTCAAGACATAATGTAGATATTAACACCCTACATATGCCTG
>OMMV01039596.1:0-10543 GCA_900302635.1 Chatrabus melanurus | reverse complement strand
GTGCGAAAATAACAAATTGGATCTGCTCCAAAAGTGTTTCTTCCTTGGCCCATACCCACCCTTTCATCAAGTTTCAAGAAAATCATTTTCGTAGTTTTTGCATAATCCTGCTAACACAACACACAAACAGCACAGAAAACATTACCTCCTTGGCGTAGGTAATAACCCTGTCCTTCTGAAATGGCAAAAATTGCTGTCATAGGAATAGGTAGATGTATGGTAAATACAATATAAACCAGCAACATCGCATCCAAGAATGTTGAACATTAAACATCCATAATGTAGGACAACAGCACTGATCACCTATAACCAAGGAATGGAGACAACACCACCAGAATTACCATAGACAAGAGCAATGAAAAGCTCAAAGTAGATGTTGTTCAGGATATACATCTGTGCCTGTAACTCTTCATGGTAAGGGGGAGCATTTGTAGCGTAAAATGCATTTAACTCAGCCTAAAGATTCATCTGGACCAGTGAAAGCCTGTATGGATGTTATAGGTTGTGATGATACATACTGCTGATTCTGTGCAGTACTGGTATATTCATGGACAAGGCTAGAACAAGACAAGACCTAAATACTCTACCCCTTGGAGAAATGTATTTCCAAGAAGTCCCTCTGTCCATGACTATTTTAAATGCAACTCCTCCTAAACGGGTTTATGGGTTTCAATGAAACATCATACAATGGTAGCACACCATATGAAGATGTGCACGAAGGAAAATAATCCCAGTCCCAGACATCTTCAAGGATAGATAGGGGATTTGGACTTTTGTTGTTAATTCCATAAATAAAGACATGCTGGCCTCTACAGGACAGAGGTTAACCAGTTTGTTAATTCAGGAATTTCACCACAAAAGATTTACTATCGCCATCATACAGTATAATACATGCAAGCAACTAGTATAGCAGAGTGGGAGCTTGCTCACAGATCTCTGGTTGTTATATGTGTGGTTGGTATAGATGGAAAACATAAACGGAAAAGTTCTGCAAACAGATGTCAACCTGGAATTTTATTTACTTTTCTTTCTTACTCTTGAGTGTACCCTGCTGAAAAGCTCTTGAGCTCTTTGCCTGGCATAGTCAGAGTTTGGCAAACAGTTTTGTGAAACTAAAAGAGAACTAGTAATGTGTCATGTCCAATTAAACAATATTACCAAATCATTTAAGTGAAGCATTCCCTGTCAAAGATTTGTTTGTTTGACTCTTTGTTTAGTCTTTGCTATCCAACAGTAGATGGTTGAGGTTATGTTTTTGTCTGTCTCTCTGTGTACATGGTAACTTATAAAATATGGAACATACTGTATTTGGCAAAAGTTTTAGGTACGTTTACTCTGCCTAAATCTTTTGAAAAAATGATGAAAAACTAATATTAATAAATATAAATGTGTGACCACATTTCACCTTTAAATGTGGTTGTATAAGGTTGTTCTTAATCAGGGTTTTGCAGTCATTTATTTATTGAGTGATCATTGACACCTGTCTTTGTGCCGGGTATTAAACCTACAAATACATCAAGGCTTTTTGTTGTTTGTTTTAGTTTGAATATGAAAGTGATATCTTGAACTTAATAATTGATTAGCTTGTTCAATGAAATTTAGGAAAAAGTGTCACATTTGACTTTTGTTGGTAATGTTTGAACATTTTCAATTTGATTTTGTGTTGGACCACTGATAAAGGAGGGGCAATTAAATACAATATTGTTGTCCACATCGAAGCGTGCCTAATATTTTTGCACAATACTGTAATTTACTTCAATTCTGTTGAAATGGTCCTTGGTTCAGGGAAGATTTTATTAAATATCGAGGCAGTTATCTATTTCTTTTTCAAGAACCGGCATTATGACAACACATAGAAACTCAGAGTTCTTTAAATTCAGCCTACCTTATGCTGCGACAAAGGCTTACAGACCCAACCTTTAAAACCTTTCTCTGTCAGTTGGTATGCACTCTCTGGGTGTACAGTACCTTCTAGTTTGTTTGTTTGTTTGTTTGTTTGTTTCAGTACACAGTAATTCAGAAAGTATTTGTTTTGTGAGGAGATGGTCCTTGGGTCAGGAGATAATAACATTTTGAAACAGATCCAGATCTGATTCAAGGTCCTTTGTCATTTTCTTATCTAATTACGCTTACCTTTTATCATTTTCTCAGTAGCCCAACAATGTGCATTATGACATCAGAAAGGTCTGTACCTATGCTGCACAGAGACCTTTAGAACTCAGTTTCAAGCCATCCTCTGTTGTTTGAGGGTAGTAATATTGGTTGGTCATTATTATTATTTTGAATGTTTGCTAAATGAGATGGACAGTTTGACTTCCTGCGCTGTCAAAAGGCAGCGCTAGCTTACAGTTTTACTAAACAGCCACAGAGATAGTTCCAGAATTATTAAGTGATCTGAGATAGTAGTGGGTAGTATGGCCAAAAATCCATATCATGATATACTTTAAACATCTAAAAGTGTACCGGTATATCAGTATTTTAAAAAAGATCAAACTTTACCATAGTTGGCTTGAAAAGGTGGGACTCGTCTGGTTCTAACTGGGCCGAGGTACAGTTCAGTTGCGGTGAGAATGCAAACTGAACCAATGGCCCAAATATTCAAACCAAGTGGTAGTCCTACAGGTTAAGGCGCAGTCACAATATGACGTTTGGCCCGACTAATATGCACAGGTCAGTGATTGCCAGCCTCTGCTGGCCTTCGGTGGCAATTGCCGGTGATCGCTGATGAATGGCGACCGCGTCCACATTTTTCATCATGCTTAAAATTTCTCGACGTACCTGTGGCCACGTAGGACACCGTTACAGACAGTAAATCGTCGCAAAAGCCTGAGTTACTGGTGCAATCGTGTTCGCTGGCTAACGTGTGGGTGTTGGTTCCCCTACCTGCTCAGAATCACTGGACAGTGGTGTGCCTAACCCCTCTCCCGAACGTTTCCACTTTGGCAGCAGTCCCGCTTGTTATAATGGAGCGCTGGCTAACGACTGCCTCTGCTACAGACATGTTGTGAAAGGCTGTGATACGTTTGAGGTCCGCTACGAAACTCTGGGAACGTGAGTTTGGCCACTTTTCTCTCCTCTTTTCTCGCTTTCACCTCGTTCAGCAGTTGCTGGCTCAAACGTCATAGTGTGACTGTGCCTTTAAAAGACACTGTAGAATGAGTCACAAAACGTCTTCCAATGACCACAGCTCTGCAAGCTTATAAAATTACTAAAAAAGAATAAAATCAAAAGTGTTCAGTGAACTACTTACAGGGAAGGACTTTCACCGATCTGTAGTGTGGAGTCATGTCAAACAAAAAGACATCAATGGGAGTCGGGACGAAACCAGTCAAAGCTAGCAAATAGCGATATCTATGTTATTAACATCTCAATTGGCTTCTGAAGTTTCTGCTACAACCCGGAACATAAAGTTTTGGCCCGCTTAGAAATGTTTCCATGTTAAATGCAAAATGGACAATATTTAATATCAGTGGCCTTATTTACTTACTTTTACATGTTTTTGGCAGCTTCCCGTTGAGAAGAGTATCACCATCAATGTATGAAGCATCAGGAGAGATTTTTATTCACTTTAAAAGCACCGTGCACATGAGCCATGAGAGATAATTACTGCCCCAACAAGCACAGCTGAAATCATCAACAGAAACCCAACAGGACTGGAAAAAAGAGAAGCTTTCATGCATTTCGAGAACACATGATTCTTCCACAAGAGGGTGGAATAATCGAGCCTTCTATCTCATTTGTGACAGAGAGACTTTTGTTTTGTGGTGTCTAATATGGAGATTAATCTGTCTGCTGGAGCGTTCATAGGAGAAAGGCCTGTCTGCCCTGACCTTGGCCCAGTGTTTTCTTTTGGTTTGATCCACAACGAAAACAGCTGGCTGACAGCATTATGGCTGCCGGTGCCTCCACAATGAGCTGCCTGTATGATGCTGTCAGAAAGGCTGCGACTCGTTGGTAAAGCGCGGCGCTCGTTCGATCCGTTCTTCAAATCGAGTCACCATCACGCTACTATAGCACTTCTGTCGGGGAATTCAAGCTCAGCGAAGCATCCTGTACGTGTGTCTGCTGCTTGTGTTACTTTGCGGAGAAAGCCCAGATACCGCTGTTGCAGAGTTGATGAACACTAAAACAGTTCTTTGCATTCGATTCACTGCTTTTCAAAACCAAGTCTGCTGTAAGAAACATAAGCAAAGGGATAAACCTCTGAATAGTGAGAGAACCTGTTGCAGAATAGTTAATGTGATTCGAGGAACATGACAGTGAAGAACTAAATCACAAAGAAGCTCACTGCTTTATCTTCTCTTCATCCCACAGGCCAGACCCACAAGCATGTTTCCTTTTTGTCAACATATCCCAAGGGCATTTTCTCAGCATTAGGCCACTCTGATCTCTCTTTATCTGTTTATATACTGTAGTCAGGTCAACTTGTTCCCTGTCATGTGTGGACAGATAAAGATGTTTCATTTTCTCTCATCCACTACTTTCCCCTTTTTATTGCTTGGTGTTATAGATGTACGTTTTCGCCTTTATACACCACACCATGGAAATGCACTGGGTCCTTGATGGCAACCGCTCATGCAGACAACCAATGCATGTTTTTCCCTCTATGGTGATAAGTGAACTCAAACCATGCCACTAAAATGCCCCCTAAAGCATAACGAAGCCACTGGATCCCCTCACTGTAGGGGTGAAGCATTCAGGGTTTTCCTTGAATGCGACACCATCTGAATGCCCATTTCTTATGAAATGATGTTGGTGAAATTTGGTGAAAAGATGGGGCCCGGGACAAGAAAAAAAACATAATATGGTTTAGAGTCAATATAGTTCAAGGACCTGTTGCACCTTGGCAAAGGTATATGTCCTACCCATTGTCAATGTAGTTGCTGTTGTGGTAGTTGTTGTTATTATTATCCATTAATAATATATTTTAGTCATTGCGTGTTCCATTTGGTGTTGGTTTAAATTCCATGCTGATTATGTGCAAGGCTGCTGTTTAAAAAAGGGTTAATAACACTGACGCAGGAGGGGTGACCTGTGTAGTGGCCACTTGTAACCTAAAGGTTAAATACAGGCCTTCAGGGAGTCCTATTACTGCATACTCACTGATGGGAACTCTACAAACATGCATTCTGGGAGCACAGCGGGCTCCTCTGTTTATTCCCAGTCTAGTGCTGTGCTGCGATGTGGGAAATGACTGTGGAAATGGAACATCGCCAGGTCTCTGTGTTTACTCTGAGACCCTCAGAGCTCAAGGAAACATGCACTAAAACATGCTGCCTACGTATGAAGCGCTCCGGGGCATCGACTTGTGCACGCAGTGCCTTATTTTATCTGTACACAACCATGTGAAATAGCTTTGGGAAACCATGTGCGGTGTGTTTACATGTATGTCAGCAGTTATTATGTGCTGGTATGGATGAGTTTCCTTCATCCTTCAGCTCACAGTTCTTCTGGCATAAAATTATGTATAATAATAACAATATAGATGAGTGTTAACAATCAAATGTATGTGTACATCTATTGTGCACATCTTTTTACTAATGTGACCCTTTGGGGTCACAGAAAACATGCATCAGCTTGTTGTTTGCTGTTGAAAATGATTATATGCTTCCTGGCATGAGTGTGAAAGCAGCTCTAATTAATGGACTCAACATCCAGCCAAGCCCTGTTCAGCAGCGTTTGCCTCCCTCACTACGGCGATTTGATGTTGTTGAGTATTCCAGGTTATGCCTTTGACGACTAATGGTGCTACTGACCCTTTCAGGCATTCAAGTCTGATCCGACATCTAATTGCTTCACCATAAACAAGCCATGCTGTTCCTTATTTTAAGTGTTGGTCAGCCAAATTCTATCACGAGAAGTTTGGTGTTTGATAATATTTCCTGACTGAGAAACAACTTCAGCAAACTTGGACCATAGCTACAGTATACAGTAGCTATGGGGTGGATTTGGGGTTGAAAACAATCCCAAAATGGTCCACACATCATTAAACAAACAAACAAGCAGAAAGAGAAACAAGCTTTGGCACTTGTACTAAATGAACCAATTGCATCAGAAAATAATTTGTTGTTTCAAAAGGCTCACAAGGATGAATAAATAGGTTACTACTGGAAATGATTCACTGCTTTGAAATGCTCAAAATACTGAATGAAAAAAAATCACATTTGAGTTTCATAACACTAAATTGTTCTAAATTGCCTCAGAAATATATTTATTTATTTATTAGAAAGACTCAAAATGCTAAAAAAAGAGAAAAGAAATATTCACTATTTCAAAATGCCTGAAACACTCAAAGAAATGGTCACTTCGATTCAGTGTTTTGAAATGCACCAAACACCAAATGAAACAGTTGCTCCAGAAAATGATTCATGGTTTTGAAAATGTTTCAGAATATGATTCAATCTTACACCCATGTCATTGGTAATTTCCACCCAATAGTGGTCATTTTTGCATCCAGCGCCTGCGTCTTCTAAATCGTGATACTATTTGTGCTCATGTTGGTCTAAAAATGAGGTGTCGTCAGGCATAAACTTAGCATGTTGATATTGTCTGGCACCAGAAAGCGTTTACACCTTAGACCACCAAAACCAGGTCTAAAGTCCAGAGCTGTCTCCTGCTGTATTAAGAGTGTAGCACTCAGACACGCCTTACATAAGCAGGTTCACAACACACATACACTCTGCCTGCACATATCATTGCAGGTATTGATATTAATAGGTTGGCATATTGTAGTGCCATCTCCCACTCTCTCTCCCTTCTTCTCTCCCACTCTCCTTCTCTCACTCTGACAGGTGATATATGCTTAAAATACACGACGAAAGTGAATTAAATACAATCATTAACAAAATAAACATTCATGGAAAACCACAAAACCTCACTTTGCTGCTGCATTGCTTCACATTAGGGAGCTTTGGTGGCCGCTGTGCACTCTGATGCATTGCTGCAAAAACCATTAACGTGCCAGAAATATTTTCACTTGTCTGCTTTCATGATACCACATTGGTGTGTACCTGGTGCAGTCCTGGTTTAAAGAGAAAGACAGGTGCCACTCTGATTGGTTGATATCGTGTTCGCACTGCAATACGCCCATGCCTAATAAACATAGTAAATTTAACCCCTTTGTGCACAGTGCCCGCCTTTATACCAGTATTTCCTGTCGCACTCTGACACGCCCAAAATGGACTTGCGCCCTCTATGCAATTTGATTTTATTTCCACTGTCATAATAGGGCCCAATGTGCTGAAACTCTCAAAACAGTGAATTTATCAATTACTCGAGGAACATATTCGCTGTTTTGGTTGACTCGGAACACTACGATGATGACGCCAAGAGGACAACGGGATGCTGTGTCATGTTTTTCTGTCAGACATCCTTTCTTGCTATGAATTAAATTTGCAACGGAGGGGACATGGACGAAAACCCATGAACTTGGTAGTGAGTGGCAGCTGACAGGCACATGAGGTGCTAGGGAGGATGCACGGTTTTTTCCCTCCCTTTGAATGCTCCTGCGAGTAATGCAACCTCCTCTGCTGTGTGTAGCCTGCTTGGTGTGGCCATGACACAGGCCAGAGCAGGAATGTTACACACTTCCTCACCACAAAGTCAAATGTTTTGTCAGAACTGCCATTGTTTAAGATAATGCAGGCAAAACTTGTCCTTATTAGCCAAGTGTCCTTGTAATTTGTCTGTCTTCGTTTATGCTACAGTTGCAGCGATAGCGTGCTGTCATCTTTGCAAAAGTGCACGTGCAGATTGGTCCTCCTGTGACACAGTAACATAATCCCTTTCCAGCATTGCTTTCTGCCTCCAGTCTGAGAGACAGACACAGAGATAGAGAATGAGGTTAAATGGAACAGAGACCGCAGGACAGCAGCTGACTAAAAGCTTCCTGTGCCACAGCAGTGCGGAAGCCAGACCTGGCAGACAGGCTGGCAGGGAAGATGTTTTCAGTCGAGAGGCACAGTAGATAACGCCGTCTGAATAATTCATCAGATTGGATTGAAGATGTGATATATTAAGACACAGCACAAGCCATCTTATGGTTTCTTTCAGCACTTTCTGTGCAGTGCAAGTGGCTGCAGGGCTCAGATCCTTGCGTCTCTGCTTTCTTCCTGGCAGTTATCCACCAGAGCCTGGGCAGTCCACAAGACAGTTATAGATGTGCTGGCTCCGGGTCCAGCGAGGCCTCCAGACATCTGGCGGAGATGACGATGTTCAGCGTGCAGGTGCAGGAAAAGCTCACAGGAACTGAAATTGTGGAGGCTTTTACTGTTTTTACTGAGCATGAGTTGTGCTGTGGTCAGTGGGTCTTAGCAATTCAGTTAACAGAAAGTGATGCTGCAGACTGAATGTCCAGTGTTGCTCTGGATCAATAGTGGAAAAACTAAATTTGTCAAAACTACTTCAAAAGTGAAAGCGCATTCCTGATTCCAGGATCTGGGGCTGGTTTTTGCCCCAATGGACCCTTTTGTTTGTCTTGTTTTATTGGGGGAAAAAAAACTCATAATACTCTTCAACCCCCAATTCCATGGAGGCACAATGACCAACGACCTGAACCTAAAATCCACTGTGCCCATTTCTTTTTCTTTTCTTTTCTTTTGTGTGTGTGTGTGTGTGTGTGTGTGTGTGTGTGAGTGACACTTTTTCAGCTCGGTGGAACTTAGACAACACACTCGGAGCATAGGATGGAAAGCTTGTGGCCATCAGGCGTCCATCACGTGTTTAAACGACTGAATTTTCTCAAAATTTTGTATGAATTTTCCCTGCACTGCTAACACCGTAGGGCTCGGTCAGCAAAAATGTAGATGAGTGGTTGCGTGAGTTAGTCCATCTCGGCCAGCTTGTGTAGACAATAACTCAAAAACAATATGTTATCATGATGAAACTCACCAAATTAAAAGAACATATAATGAGGACAAATGCTGCTACATCCAGATCAATCAAAAGAGTAATTTTTTTTTTTTTTTTTGCCTATCTAATATCCCGTAGATGTGTCTGCCTCATGCTGGATGGTTAGTACAGGTGCACACCTTCACATGATTGTCAGTTAAAAAGTTGTGGATGGTTTAGTGGATGCTGGATAAACTGTTGGGAAATTGCGAACAGCTGTGTTTGAAACTCACATGTGGTTTGTCTGCTTTCTGAACTCTGGACACATCATGTGCTTGTGACTCTGCTGTGCCCAGCTAACAAGCTAGCAGCTGCAGAGAGATACTAGACAAAATATACAACAGAACAGGTAATTAACCCTAGAACACTATCCCTTATTTACTACATCAAGTGACTACCCATGATGTGGGTGAAAATCTCCTGATGTTAGTGTTCTAGGGTTAAAACCGGAATTAAACAGTAGATAGAACATGTGGCTGGAGATGCTGCCAACATGTTTTGTCTGTACGACAAATTAGTGATGGCTAACACAGAACACTACTTCGGAATATTTCGAAACTTGTTTCAAAGATAGTTCGGGAGTCCGTATCAAAAGGAAGACTTTTGTGCTAAATGAAGCATCAATAATTCCTCACCAACTGATTTGAAACATAATGTGAAACGTTAAAGTTGATTTGGTGTTGAAACATATTGAAACACAAGTGAATGAACTAGGATTGCACTGTTTTTGAATTACATATGTCAAGGCTAGAGTCAGTGCAGGATTTGCATGTGCACGAGCACCAACTTTGCTTGTTGACTACACGTGCAAAAATTCTGACCACGATGGTCCACGAGTCTGTCACGACCTGTTCACGAGCTCAGGACGAGTTGCTACACGTTGCCACCATTTGTCATGATGGCAGCTATAGAGGGTGATGTTGATCATGATGTACCATAAATTAACTTGTACCAATACTCGCCACCCAAATTTTAAACATGTGACAGCCGCTTAACATTCATGTAGCATTATGCCATTAAAATGGGGTCATACTGTATCTCTGCCACAAAAGTGGTTGTTGCTGAACAACATATTGTAGCTGCTAAGTTGTGAGAGTAGGTTTGGTCTTGTGTCACAGCGAAGAGGCTCAGGTTTCCATTTTCATTTCAACTTCATCTCAGCGTGTGTTGAAAGTCATAAATCAGACTTCCGCGCGTTCGTTTTCTTTTTGCTGGAAAGAGATCAATAGTTAACATTTGGAACAGAAAGACTTTTTAGATGAATAAACACTCTGGAGGCAAGCGTTACGAAGCTTCGGGTCTCTTTACTGGTTCAGAATGCACCGATACCGATTACCGATACAGAGTCTGCAGCAGGAGAGAGACGGCCCCTCTCCCGGGCAGTGTGGGTTTTATACATGTGGCATATCCATTGTATCTGCATGTCTCAACAGTTTTCTGATTCAATCGTCGTGGTGTGGTAACTAACAGTTCTTTTGCACTATGCATTGTTCCACTCAAGATAAGGAGATAAATACATCTAGCATGTCTGCATTGTTTCACTCAAGAATGCATCAGCACATCCTAATATCATCAGACTAACACATTGTAAAAGGAAAACCATGATAATAAAAACATATTCCAAATAAAAATATATTCCAACAAACCATGAAAA
>OMMV01039560.1:0-11846 GCA_900302635.1 Chatrabus melanurus | reverse complement strand
TGTATGTTCCATGTTGTTAAATAAAGCTTTAAAAAAAACAACAACTTGGCCCCACACCCTCCCCATGCACATGGGTGTGGTTTCAGTGCCTTCGCAGAGACAGAGAGGGAATACTGCTCATTTTTACAGAATTTTGAAACCTAATTTTATATACTCAGCGATATTTTTAATCATTGAAATTCGGCTAGGGGGTTAATAACGTGTTTTTCTCTGGTTTGACAAATTCAAAACACAGATTGGATTTCACTTTACAGGCACTTTAAGAATCACGTCCATCGTTTGACCGCAGCGGTAAGTTCAATTAATCAACGTGCAGCAGAGAAGACAGTGTTGAGAGGTGGCCGACACATCAGAAGGTCTCTGCATCACTTGATTACCCATAATTCTCATCTTTGCTCTGCTCAGAAGTGACACACATGTGCAGAACTAAAAAAAACGGCCTGAATTTGACAAAAACGACACAGTGCTAACGTAGCTGAATGCAAACCACAATAAAAAGAAAGTCTTGCCCGCAAAACCCGTTAATAATGGCAACAGCAAAAGCTGAACAGTGAACGCCTGACCAGCTGTATGTGTGTGTGTGTGAGAGAGAAAGAGGAATTCAGTTTGTGCAAAGAGAAACACTCGAGCTGCTGACTCTAAGCCTGGCATTCATTTCAAGGAGACGTGTCAGGCAGCGGGTGCTGGTTAAGGCACGAGGTCTGTGTAGGTTGGTGTAACAACAAAGCCGGTAGCCTCGAGAGGCCAACCTCTTCTGACCCCCCCCCCTTCAAAACACACACACACCTTCGAACCCTGCAGATGCAGGTGCAGAGATGGCAAGTGAAACATGAGGGTAGGTCGTGTTTTTTTTTTCCTTCCTTCCAGTCGTGGCTCTCAGAAGGAGCACACCTGGTCCCAGAAGAGGGAGAAGATAATCTAGAGTTAGCCACCCCCTTCTGTGTGTCTGCATCTTCGACCGTCTCTCGCCTCTTTACACCTTCCCTGGCTCCCTCGCTTCCGCCCTCCTCGTTCCGCTGTCTAGTTCTCAGCTGTCAGGCTGAGAAATGGCAGGCGAGACAGGGGTCTTCTGCCTGGGGAGATGGGCAATAGAGGACAGATGCCTCCAGCTACATGTGTGCTAACACACACACACACACATAAATGTGTTGTGTTTACCACTCCACACCTGCTAACCTGCATATTTTATGTAACAGCTCCACATTTTGGCATGTCATATGAATTGTGAACATAATAGGTCAAATGATGACATTTTTCATTTTTACAGCCCAGTGTTGCTCAGAATTATCTGATGCCAATGATCAGTGCAAGTGCAGAAAATATGGTGCCCTATAACGTCGCGAGATTTAAAGTAAAGGTGGCATCATTAACATGTCATGCATCCGACTTTCCCGCCGGATACTAGAGTTCTTGGCGCTTCACTGGTTTGTAATGGATCATAAACTCCAGTCATTCCTCAACTGCAGTAGTTTCCAGCTCCCAACCACTGTTTACGTCCTATATGTGGAGTTTTTAGGTACAGTTGCCAGAGATAGTCTATATAACATGAGAAATGTGCAGAGCACAGCAGAGGAAATGTATAAGAGACGTGGCACAGAAACTGCCCGGTTGATTTCTGGTGAAATTGCATCACGATTTGTTTAGTCATCTAAAATTATTTTCTATGACACAAAATAAAACTTGAAGCTTGACTTTCCATCCTGCAACACTGCCTGCAGTTCATCCAACCAACCATGCAAACGATCCACCAAGAAGGTCCAATTCCCACTTGGCATGAGAATGCCAAAACCTGGCGTGTGGCGTGTCAGTGAGTAACGAAGGCGACTTCACAACACAACTGACAGTTTGGCAAATGATACAAGTCAACTGCACACGCAGTCAGGGCCACATCTTAAGTTGCGAGCACATTAGATAGAGGTAGGTCCCAGTTTAACAGTTCATCCACGTGCTTGATGCACAGTACGGCATTCTAACAAATCAAAACTGTTTAGCCAGAGTGATGAAAATGAGCCAAATATGCATTGGCTGCTTCATTTGTGCTTTACAAATATCAATGGCAGGAATTGCTTCATTTGGCCGCTTACTCATGTAATAAATTTTCAAGGTCATTCATATTTATGGCTGTAATATCAGCTGACTCAGCCAAGTATGCGCATCCACAAGTTTAAAGTGCTTTTACATTCACTGCCAGCTTAAAGTGCAACTTCCTCCACCTCCCCAACCTCCTCCTTATCCAATTCAAGCTTTAGTGTTTGTTTGCACAATAGACCGTTCGTGTGTCCAGCTAAATGCAGGAGACATTTGGAGATAACATACGTCGATATGGAGGAGATCCTGCTCAGATTCTTTCTGAGATCTTTAAAAATGTAGATACCCAAAAGAGCAGTGGCATTTTTGACTAAACTTACTGAATAGTGATTTGTTAAAAATGATCAATTATCTGACACGTGTCTCTGACCCGACTGAATGGTGGGGGGAGAAGTTATCTTTCATTACTCCTTGGGAAGGATCCAATTCTTTCATGGCTTCTAGCTTTGTGCGATTATGACACAATCAGTACTGAAAGAAAGAAAATTTACAAGATGTACCAAATCTTGGGTTTGCATTATTTAATGCATGAATTGGGCTCCATCCAATCTAAGGATGTCCCGATCCAAACAAAGCAATCGGAATCTGGCCCTTTCAAGGCATTATTTGATTGATCAGAATCAGATAAATTAAACACGTCACACAAATCAGTGCACGTTTGGTCTCACTTCGCTTCATATGCACCGTGCTGATGGAGCGAACAGCCAGTGCTAAGTACACATTTTGAAAACATATTGCACTGGCCTTTTGATTCAAATATGCAACAATTTGATTTTAGTCACAAAGATGATCTTTTTTTTTTTGGCCATGTGGCACGTTTCTCTGCAGCACTCAGGTGCCTGAGTGTTGAGGACCCCAGTGGCTGGAGAAGGCCAAGGACACGCCCACGCTTCACCTGGCTGCAGCAGATAGACGGTTGCTTTAGAGATGTGGCGATGGACCGGTTGTCTGCCTCGGGGTTGCCATCCTGGACCCAAGGCGGTTCTGCGGTGACATGGATGCGGCAAAGCGCGGCAGCAGCGCATGCTCCCAGACTTGATCATCATCGGTGCACGTGCCTTCTCACTCTGCTTCATAACAATGGAGCTAACAGCCAGCTCTCTGTGAGTGCTGCAGTTGTGCAGCTTTTAAAGGCACATTTCGCTCTCCTTCGCTTCAAAGACAACAGATGACACGTTATATGTTTCTTACTGGCCAATCAGGTAGCGCTTCCCACACAAATCAACGAGTTTGTCTTGTCATCTTGCCTGTGCTTTCCTATTTTTTCACAGGCACTGTCCAGGCCCCTAGCCAGAAGGGCGAGGGGTTGGAAGACCCCCTCCCCCCAGAGTAAAAGACATTTTTTGCATATTATAAATGTATTTTAACTATTAAAATGCAATTTTGTAAATATTACTGAGTGTTTTACTACTGCAATGCTTCAATAAGTGGAATCAATGAGCTATACACACACTCACAAATAAATCTGTTTTTTGTAAAAATAATAAAAAATATTAAGGAGCAGCTTGGATTGAAGGTAGTTTTTTTTTCCTTAAGGCATGGCAGAGCTGTTAAATTGTCAAGCACACTGGATTGTCTTTAATGTGCTTGCATTGTGCAAGTGTAATATCTAGGAAAATACAAGTATGGGATCGGGACTCGATATTGGCAGATGATCAATGTTAAATGACTCGAATCGGGAGCAGAAAAACCTGATCAAGACATTCCTAATCCAATCAGCAGCCTCCATCCCACCTGACTAATAGCCCTGCATGTACATGTGTGAATATCTTGCAGAGATAGGCATGTTAAAAAAAAACAAAAAAACCCTTGTCCACATTAATAAAAGATATCAAAATATTTGTGGGTCTTCCTTTGTTTTCATGTTCTGTCCAGGTTTCATTTACCAATAAAAAAAAAATGCATGTGCAGAACAGCAAATGTTTTGCAGCAGTTGACTTGGACGTGCCAATCAGATCTTATTTATCAGTAACACGCAGACTTTGCAGTTGTTTTGAAGAGAAATGTGCATTTTTGTAGGATTACTAACCACAAAATGAATGGTCTGGCTGATTCTCCTGCTTCAACAGTCCTCTGGCGATCAATAAGCATGTCACTAACAGGGGGGGAAAAGTGACAAAGCTAATTACATCAGCACTGTACTACAATCAAACTTGAAAATTGTGTTCTTACAAGTAATTTGGCACACTCTCAACATCAAAAACACTCTCGCAGAAGGCTATAATTGGCACAGTATGTGCAGGCCTCCAGTGAGAACTTGAAGTTTTGTTCACTACTCCTTGATTAGAAGTGGTTACTGAGCAACACATTTTCCTTTCACCTGTAAATTTTGTCAAAAGGTTAAGTGTACCAGAAAAAAAAAAAGCCATTTGGACATCAATGCACACAAAATTGTTTACTTTTTTATTTATTTCCTGCATTGTGGTAGAAGACAGATCAAAGGTTGCAGTGAATATTCCATAGAATAAACCGGCTGTGATCACCTCACACATTTTGTTCCAGAGTTTCCTCACATTAAAAGAGAATTGGCATAAAAAGATTAAAATATGTAAAAGACAAAAGGGGTGAATACATTTGCAAGGCACTGTATTGGGATTACACCAATGTATACCTGGTCACCAATTGTTTCAGAAAGCATCAGGTTTGGAATGCTTGCATTATATTATGTTCCACATTTTTCCAAATGTTCTGTTCTACAGGATTATGTTTCCCTGACACAATACTTTATTTCCTCTATTATATGTCAGTGTCATTTGAATTATTTGCCATAAAGCGGTCATATTGTGCAAATTCATTACGTACCTTTTACTGTTAATGCAGATGAAGTTTCCCATTAAACATTGTCAAAGTCCAAAATAAGCAAAATAAATAAAACAAACAAAATATGCTAAATTTAACTGTGAAAAACATCGCTTTAGTATTTTGTTACTTGTCACAGAAACATGTCACAGCGTGCTCGGCCCATCTGTTCACACTGTTTGTTCAGGTTATGGCATGTCATCAGTGTCGCCATGTGAGCCGAACAATCATCAAGACAAACGATGAGGGAGGAATGAAGCAGTGATGAGAAAGTGAAAAAGAAAATAATTATTGTGTTGTGTGTGTGTGGTGTTATAGGAATCAAAAACGCTGCACAGTGTTTGGATGTGTGTGTGTGTGTGTGTGTGTGTGTGTGTGTGTGTGTGAAGCAGAAGATTTATGAGTGTACTCGTGTAGAGGAAATGGACAGAAGAGCGGGCAGAAGTGGAGAAAAGATGAGAGCAGAGAGAAGAACGAGGAGGTTTCAGAATAAAATGTGAGACAGTAAAGCAATCTATTTACTAAGACAATAAGACGAATGTTCACAGGCTGCTTCTTGGTGTTCAGAACTGCAGCATTTACATTTAAAAAAGCATGATGTGAAAGTGGCTAATTACCTTTTTATAAAAATGTAATCGGATTATCTTCAGTTACTTTTGGAATGAACGTGAAGAAGAAAGTGTATGCTGTACGACAAACAGTAAAACAAACCTAAAGCCAGAACTACATTGTACTGCTAAGATGCTGATTTTTTATTTTTTTTTGCATAAAATACAAAATAGTGGTGAAACTTCCACACATTGAAATCTTTTTTTTTTAATTTTTTTACCCTTTAGCATCCATGCAAGCTAATGAGGCGAACAGAAGGTGTGTCTGCTTTTTGGTACCAGTAGCCCTACATTGGATCAATAACTGGATCCCTCTGTGTAACTGGTTGCACATTAAATACACTGTTATTCCCCTGTATTCATATTCATTTAATTGGACAATGTAGCTTTAATAACAAGCGATGTATGTGCTAGTGCACATATACAACGTACACCGACTGGAGCCTTGAAATGTGAAACTAAAATTGTGTTTTAAAGTTTCCAAACCAAATCAACTGGAATATTTCAAAGCATTTGTGTTGAATCAGCCGGTGACGGATTTTGGCCCCATTCAGCACAGCTCATGATATCTTCCTAGTGAAACAAACTCCGCAACAGTGTTCGAAACAGGTTTTAAAATACTCAGCAGGAGCAGTGACTCAAGTTAGTGTCACTAATTTATAGAACCAATGAAAACTAAGAAATGAAATGCTATATTAATCTAGTTTTGTCAACCGGTTCCACAAAACTTGGTTGTTTAAATGGGAAACAAAAAATATGCAATGAACTCTAACAAGTTCCAACAACTTGTGAAGTCGAGCGAAAAGTTTTGGCACCATCCCCAGCCACACATGCTATCTATTGTTTAATTCTAGTTTTAGTTTCCCGTTACGCTGTATATTTTCTCGAGAATGTTCCTATGGAGCAGCCATCATGTTTCTCCCTGTGGTTGCTAGCTTGTTGACTGGGCAGAACACACCAGTAAGCAACACACAGCATCCATCCATCATCCATCCATTATCTAAACCTGATTATTCCTGTAAAGAGTCATAGGGGGGTTAAATGTATTTCTTATCATCTTGGAATATAGTTACATTTTTTTTTTGTAACAAAATGTTAATCCCCAAGTCTGTCTGTAGAGCTACATCTTTTCTGTGACTCAAATATTTAATTTTCTGATTGATTAAAACTGGAGTTTAGCCCAGCTTAGCCTTGGACAATAGCTGTCCAAACACTGAATCATATCATGAGGATGACCATCAGTGCTGACGGAGCTCACTGCTGTCGCACGACAGGCAGGAAAAACAAAAACAACAACCTGGTTCAGGGGACGTTAAACTCTTTTAGCACCTGACTCTATTGTTTGCCCTCAGTCTCACTGAGCCCATGCTTGTGGTATGTTGAGGTTCGGCCCCTTCAAGGATGAAGACAAATTAGCTCATTATTAAGTGCACACACCTGAGCTCATGCATGTGTTTCTATGTACGTGCACTACTATGCACGTGTGTGTGTGTGTGTGTGGCCTTGTGTAAGTGTTAATGTTTGTATCTGCTTTGCATGTGTGTGTGTGTGTGTGTGTTTATGCAAATTTTGACCTTTACCTTGTTAACGCTCTGCCTCATGAGGTTAATTGCTTCGTTTAGCCCCAGTTGCTGAATTTTCCCCTTTTTAAATGCAACTCAACATTCAATTTTCTGACTGTCTGTGTGCGTTCATGCCCGTGAGTATATATCCTCTGATTAAACTTTACAATCACCAGCAGAGTGAATGAGGAGAGAGGTGGGGCTCATTTCCCTCATTCTCTTTAATTTTATTACGGCTCCGTATGGCTGCATTGTACAATATCACGCTTTTGATTTCCATCATGTGGCTCCATTATCAGATGTTGTTCATTTGCTGCGAATATTTAGTGTAAGCGTGATGCTTTCATGGATGAGAGAGACAGTGAGGCGGAGAATTTCAGAAACTAAATTAACAGCTAAATGCATTTTAATCTCAGAGATCATTTGGGAATAAATTCATAGCTAATAGCGTGTTTATATTTATTAGCGGATGTGAATTGTTGTATAATGAGGCTCGGGGAAGGTTTGCTTACAATCCAACAAGCAAGCATGCTTCTGCAGGGCTGCAGTACCGATGCTGGACATTAGGGGGCGCTAAAACACAGGTGGGGCAAATGGCAGCATGAGAGACTAATGATGAGATAAACTCTGAATTCCCCCACTTTATTTATCAACTGGTCACAATGATACCATACAAAACCAACTTCCAACATGGAACTGCATTGGAATGTGATCATTTTAATACAGACACACACATTCAATAACAAACTTAAATACGGTCAATTTTATCAAATAAACTGCACCGCGAAATAGAGACACACTAATATTGTGACATGCAGCGACGATATAAAAAAATAGACATTTCTTTTCTTTACCTGTACAAACATACATGGACACATATAAATATATAGAAGTAAAAAAGTGTATTTTTAAAATACAAAGGTCAAATTGTACATTTACATTCCATTAATAACTGAACAGGAGACATACCACAATATTCAAGTGAATTTGCCTTTTTGTCACAGACACTGTACAATATTGTACACTGTTAGAAAAAAAAATACCTTCAAACAAGTGTTGGCTTCTTTCTGTTGGCGCTGCTGTAAACATTACAAATGAAGAAAGGTAGAGTTCTGTTGGTGGCTTTCCGTTTGAAATCACTCATTCAAGCAACTTTAAGCAAATACGGCAAAAACAACTGAGGAATCTTCGGGCTTTGATGCCTTTAAGTCACGTCCGTCACAACTTCAGTGCCACAATTTCCTTTTTTTCCCTCTCAGTCTTTCAGCACTGAGCGGCAAGAGGATATTTGGTAAATAAAGATAAGCATGACAGGAGACGAGAAACAGTCATCGTAAAGTTTATATTGGCACGAGGAACAAACATGGCCAGAATGTGGTGAAATACATCACACAGTGAAACCCCGCCCCCTCCTCCCGTCGCTGACCGCGTCTCTAGTTCTGCTTGACATCCTGCAGCAGTTTGTTTATCTCGTTGACCAGCTCGCTGGCGTCCACTCCCGCCTCGTGGCGGCTCTCGCAGCGTTTGTTACCTTGGTGACCCTGATGGAAGACGCCATCAAAGTCATCTTCCTCGTAATTCTCTGGGATTTCCTCCATGGCCGGCAGCCACTTGAGGTGAGGTGGCTGCCCATTGGTGGAGGTGGAGGATGTAGAAGAAGGGGAGGAGACATGATTGGTTCCTACAGATCCACTTCCTGGGTTTAGGTAATGCGTATTGGCTGCCCATGCAGCTACACCCGGGGGGTAAGTGGTGCCTTTCCCACCTGGCAGCAGCCCTCGCCGGCTGTCTTGAGGAACAGCGCCGCTGCCACGCCCGCTGGTTCTCTCATTAGCTGATGAGGACATGGGTGGGCTTGTTTCAGTGCACTCAGAATACGAGTCCATATTTGGGGGAAGGAGCCGCTGGAACACACTGTTCATCTCAGTGAGAAGGGAGCCAGCCCCACCTCCGGCTCCGCACGCATCACTTCCTCCTCCCGAAACAACTCCCCCGGCTTCTTCATTTTCCGACTCCTTGCCAAAAGTGGAGAAACTCTTGCGGCGCTCTGAGTCAACCGAGGACTGGTCATCATCGATTTGGGGCTGCTGGGAGGACTCCTCCCCTGGGATGTACATGTTGTTGCGGTAGTCGGCGGAGGAAGCAGGCGAGGAAAGCGGGGGCATCCAGCACTGGTCCGAGTGTCCCAGGATGCGGCATTCATCCGTGCACAGTCTCATAGCTAAAGTACAAAAGAGAAAAACAATGTTCAGGAACGTGTCCAGCTCCAGCAAAGTTTGATGTCTGAGATTGACTTTTCTTTGCTGCAGAAAACATCAATATACTTGAATAATACACATTATTGCAAGAAAAGGCAGCGTTATCTCTGGAGCTGCTCAGGTCAGCAGGGTGCCACTGTTTATAGCCTGCTCAGGTGCTGTTTTTGCACTAAAAAAAGGGGGGGATGGGATACTGCTGTGTCAAAAACACACCTCCTGCCCTTACCCTATGAGTGCTCTGTGCACAATGTCTATTTAATCTTTAATATGCCAGTGCTTCACCCCTTCATTAATAACAAAATCACACCTGTGCTTGCCTTTCTTTCTCTGTTTTTGCTCAGTTTATTGCCGTCTGCAGATCTCCTCATACTGATTGAAAACTTACTTATGCGACTTATATGAGATTGCTGAAAAGTGTGTAATGTGATCCCTTTAGACAACGCCAATATAGCTTTCCAGTCAAAAATACCTATTTGACAATGATATAATTCATTTTTTTCAGATGTTCTACGAAACCATCTGCTTCTGTGCCCGTGTCTTTAAATGGAGGTAAGCTGCTGCTGGCCACACCCCTTCTCACACTGAGCATAGACCAGTGGGTGTATCTTTGAGAGTAAAGCTGTGTCCACAGTAGCTGGGTTCGACTTCATGAGGCGCCTTTAATCACTTACCATGTTACATGCTGGACTTAAACACATCGGCTAGAAATCTAGTCCGACTTTCTCCAGTGCTACCACATAAGTGACTGATGTTGATCTTAACCCTAGAACACTAACGTTTAGTGAGTATATCATGTAACCACCCATTGTGTGGGTAGAAATCTCTGAACGTTAGTGTTCTGGGGTTAAACGAGGCTAATGTCATGAGACATGGTGACGTTCTGCAGCACCGGAGACATTCTGACTAAATTTCTAACTGCCATACATTCATTCATTCATTTTCTGAACCTGCTTAGTCATTTTAAGGGTCAATGGGGACTGGAGCTTATCTCAGTGGTCACTGGGTGAAAGGCGGGGGTACAGCCTCAACAGGCGGCCAGTCTATCGCAGGGCCGACACACATAGACAGACAAAATCATTCACACTCCAGCTCACACCTATGGTCAATTTGGAATTTCCAATTCACCTAACCTGCATGTCTTTGGAGGTGGGAGGAAGCTGAAGCACCCGGAGGGAACACACCCAAACACAGGGAGAGCAACCCTACAAAGAAAGGACCTGGTTGGATTTAAACCCACTGTGAGGCAACAGTTCAAACCACTAAGCCACCGTGCCGTCCAGGAAGTCAAATGTGACTATTACAACCTGACGTGATCAAAGTGTCCATGGTCAGGCGCTGCAGTTGCTCTTCCCTAACTGCACCAAATGGGAGGAAGAACCTCTGTGATGACAGAACTTTGCCCTCATTGGCTAAAATCTATTTTGTCTGCTATGAAAAAAGCTAACACTGCAAGATCGTCAATTGTTGTCGGGTCATTGAAGCTACAGGAAGTATAATTTGTCCGATTTTATGGCAGTCTTTTTATACTCTCCCTCCGCAGTCAATGGCAGTGCAAGTCAGACCATCAAGTCAGCTTAAGTCTATCTGAAGCGAGACTAATATCACGGAAAAACACATTTTGTGTGCGTCTGCACTCACTGGCTACACATACAATGATAAGTGTATTTATGTCGTCAAAGGTCAACAAATTTGAACTTGTGGCATTCTTTGCTGACACGATGCACATCAATTTCCTTTGTGCATGTCTCCTCCATTATTGTGTAAGTGTTGCGATGCACAGTCTTCCACAGAGGAAAGCGATGAGTGCCGCTTCAGTAAACAACATCGCAAGTTTAAATGTTTAACTTTAATGACGTAAACACACTAATCTTTGTATGTGCAACCAATGAGTGGAGCAGAAGGCTCTGACTGTTGTCACAACAGAGTAGAGACTAATGCTAATGACATACATCTCAAAATTTCCAGACCTGCACAACAACAAATTTGTTTCCTGTCGAAACCAAAGTAACATAGTTGAGCTAACGACATGGCTAACACCAACGAGGATTAGCAGTGGGCACAAAGCAGAATAAAGTATAGCACCACCGACAGGCCTGGAGTGGTTAAGATCTGTGCAGAGCTAAAGCAGGAGTTCTAGTGCAGCGGATAAGCACTCCATATGAGAACAATTGTGCATTTTGTGGTACAGGCATGAAATTTCTACCACAGTTAGTACATACCATAAGGTTTATTTTCAGATATAGAGCCAAGTTGGATTTGACCTCTGAGGACCATGAGGGGTCAATGAAGGATTAAGGGTACCTGACACTTGCACGATTTTTGGCCACGCAATGGCACGACACTTTTCGTGCCATTGCGGGCCATTTTGGTGCCACGCAGCGGATCTTGAAGCATCCTATGTGCACTGTTCGCGCACTGTTCACGCATAGGTTACGCGCTGTCTGCGCAATGCGTGCCCAAAAGTGCCCGCATTCACACGAAATGGCACGACGTATGTACGCATATATTACGCACTGTTCACAATGCGCGCC
>OMMV01039529.1:0-10896 GCA_900302635.1 Chatrabus melanurus | reverse complement strand
ACCTCATTCAAAACTTAAGACATGTTCAACAAACATACTTTATATTACCAAATAACATTGGTGGGCTAATAATTTTTTCCAAAGATTGTGTATATATATATGTATATATATATATATGTGTATATATATATATCAAAGCCAAAACAATGGTGTGCATAAGTATGTTCTCTGATGAGTAGAACACAAGTAAATCATCTCTTTCACCCTTAGTTTTCTTTACACAAGTCAGGGGATGGATACATGAACATTTCCAAGTCATTGAATATGTCTTGCACTTCATTTACATCAAATAAATTATATTTTCATGCAAGAAAACCGATCAAATCCAGGCATGTGCCTTCTGGCAAACAGTGGCTGAAATTTCACGTCTTCTTTTTAAGAAAATCCTTCTCTGTGCTACTCCATCATGAAAGTTGCACTATGCGCAGTTTTCCAATCACAGCCACAGAAGCCTATAACTCCTTCGGAGTTGTCATAGGTATCTTGGTGGCTTCCCGCACCAGTTTTTGAGAACTGTGTAATATAGACAGATTTACCATACAGCACCATAATGTATTTCTTAATGGTTGATGTAACTGAAGTCCCAAACATATTCAGTGACTTGGAAATGTTCATGTATCCATCCTTTGACTTGTCTAAAAAAAAAAAACCTGGCTTTAAAAGTGATGATTTAGCTTTGTGCACATACTTATGCACACCATTGTTTTGGCGTTGATATTTTTTGTGTAATTTATGTCATGTTGCAGAGATTTGTTTTCACTATGAGTTTACAGGGTATACTTATAGAAATTTTAATGTGAAGAAGTACGTGTTCTTTACCTTTTAATTTATTTCCTAAAAACATTAAAATGTGTAAAACCTCAAGAGGTCACAAACATTTTCCACAGCACTGTGTAGGATTTTTCATTGAGATATGTCATGAAGTTTATATTTATCGTTTTAAATCTATTATTTCAGTGTTTCCACTCGGATTGTCTTGTTGGTCTGATGGTCAGGCCCACAAAGTCAACCTTTATTGTGGGAGGAGATGGTAAAGTTTAGCCATTGTTGCCCCTGCAGACATATATGCTTTCTGAGTGCCCTTCTAGTCTTACATTTGTGATTTACTAGACTGTTACAAGTTGGATTGCATTAGACTGTCAATTTGTAGTGATGTTTTCTGGTATCTGAATATCTGCAGTGAAGGTGGTAAGAAAAATGTTTTGATAACTGATTCAAATGGTGCCCAAAACGACTGAAAGACTTTTAAATTTAAAAAATAAAAAGGTCCTTCAAATGCTATATTAGTTGGACCACTTTGTTGTAATATCCCAGCATCAATCACGACCACACTGTTCTTGGTATGCATTTTACTCACCGTCATGTTTAGGAGAGCAATACCTGAACCTTCGAACCCTGACTGCATATTTATTGCTTATGTTTTATTTATATATTGCTGTCTGGAATGAGGTGGCCTGTTCACATAAATTGTGACATTTAAGGAGAATATTGAGTATATATTTTAGCAGGTAGCTAGATTTATATGCAACTTGATTTCCAAATTGCTGGAATACCCTGTTTAGGCAGATATGTCTGAAACATTTTATCATGTGCTTGTGTTGTGCTGAGTTGGCTAGTTCTCTTGGTTTAATGTAGTTTCCCTTAGTATCTGTTATATTTTCTTTTTCAATTTGGAGACCATTCAAACACTTTTATGGATTTTAAAATTGCTTTTTAATGGAATAGCAACTTAGGTACTTGCGCGATAGAAGAAGGGATCTTTGTCTTGGTATTTCAGTGTGGACAGCACACCTTCATAAAATGATCTGGGAACAGTAGTGTAGCTAGACCCCCTGTCACACATGAACAGCATTTTCAAATTTATCCCCATTATTGTGTACATGGTCTTAATTGCTGGCATTCAACTTTCTCACCACTGCTCGCACCCTGTATCTTTTTTTTTTTTTTTTAACGCATTCTCTCTCCAACTTCATTCTCTTTTTGGAGCATGGTGGTTGCATGTTAACAAAAGGCGTTGTGTTTGCATAGTGAGGCCCCTGAGTGGGCAGTCTTGACTAAGCTGTCTGAATAGCGGGTCAGTGGGAGATGAAGGACTCCACTGGAGTCCAAACATCTCTATCTCTCTACTTGCACCAACGTCCCGGTGCACGTCTAGTGTTGTTTGTTGACAGGTGTGTGCAGCACCTGTTCTTTACTCGGGTCCATTGCCTCGGGTGTATACTTTCTACCGGATAGTTACTTTTCATAAAGAATATGGAACACATATTTATGAATATATTCCGTGCTGTTTTGTTTAATGGACAGTTTAATCCCCTGCAGGTTGAAGTGTTAAGATGTATTGAGGCGGAGGTAAAGGTGTTCACGGTGCAATTTCATTGGGTTCACTCATTACATTATACCCAGGACTCAGTTCTCTCGCTCTTCCCCTCAAGTTACTGCTGCGTCTCTCCTTCTCCTCCTTCCATCTTTCTTCCTTTCTCTTTTCTCTACCCCATTACCGCAACTCTCTCCACACAACCTGCAGAGTTAAGCCTGCCCTCTGGTACAAGGCATTTAAGAAAGACTCACACCCTGACCTCACCCCTCCATTATTTCTTTTAAGGAAATTCTCCCCTGCCTCATTCCGTTCTCCTTTCTCTTCAATTGCTCTGCTTTGCTTTTTGCCCCAGCTGAGCCTTTTTATTGCACATTAAAAGGCAGGCAACATCTGGAGCTTTTCATCACACACAGCCTGTCACAGCTTTGCTGCTAACGCATGCATGCACATGTGCACGCTCACTCACACATACACTGCTTGTCTGCCTTCTCACGCTCTCTGGCTGATCCAAAGTGACTGTTGATTGGCAGCAATCACGCAGGCTGTTAAAAAGGTATCTGAAATTTGTGTGTGTGAGATTTGAACCCGCTGCTATTGGAATTTGGCCTTTTCTTAGTTCTCCATTCTCACAGGTGTTCCAGTTAAATGATTATGCATATATTCAGTTCAGCTGATTGGGTGCCAGTGTAATTGTCGCCCATGGGAATTGATTTTGGAATAACGTATAGTAACTGAACTGTCACAGAACGTGGCAAATACTGAAATTATTAGTAAACAAAATGTGCATGCACTACCTAAAATCTGTTGCATAATTCGTTTTTAGTCAACGTTTCTGTCTGTGCATGAACTCCTGAAGAGTATTTTAAATTATGGAGAGAAAAAAATTAGCTTATTTGCACGGACATGGAAGGTTCATAGCATCTTTAGCTTTAAAAGTAATGCAAGTAAAATTTGCAGCAGCATTCATGCTAATGGAGTGATTTGATTGAACCATGTGAAAGAAGGAATAGACTTAATAAAAATGGAGGTGCACAATGATTTGTAGTTTCAAATTGGTAAAGATTATTCTCCTTCACCATTGCAGTTGTTGGACCAGCCTCCTCCATGTAAACAAGTCTACTCACTTACTGTATATCACAACTGTGACTTGTTGATACAAAGTAAAGTTGCCCAACTGTCATCAAAATCCACAGCTGCTACAGTCTACAAGCTAAAGAAGGTCCTATTTTTATATGATTAGCTTACAAGTTTATTCGGTCGCCCCAAATCACATTTGATTTATGTGTACAGCTAAGACAGTAGCGTGAGTTACCAGAAATATAAATAAGAAAGTCACTTGTATATCAACAAATGCATTTCAAACATGAACACAGGTCAAATTGAAAAATGTATTTTTTCAGTTAATTGTGACTATAACACGTGCACAGTATCATACAAACCTGTTCTGAACACTTGACTTCCCCTCTTGACATCCTCTGAACCGAAAGCATTGTTGTGCAAAGGAGCAAACAAAATGTCATTTTCAAATC
The DNA here is from genome assembly GCA_900302635.1 of Chatrabus melanurus. Lineage (NCBI taxonomy): Eukaryota > Metazoa > Chordata > Actinopteri > Batrachoidiformes > Batrachoididae > Chatrabus > Chatrabus melanurus. The sequence goes on along the minus strand of OMMV01039529.1, from coordinate 7,050 downwards.
ACCACATGTCTATTTTTGCTCTGAAACAAATTCTGTATGACACAGTGAGCTATCATCACGGCATCCGGTTCTCATACATACTTGCATACAAGTGACTGGAAAAAAATATTCCCTGCAGTGCTACTGTACTAACCTGACTCATCAGCTGCTCAGTGGAGCGAATGTCAGGTAGAACCAGTCTACTCGCATCTTCACACACTACTTTGAGATGAAGAAATGCAAGTTGACAGTCCAGAGAAACATTAACTATTTTGCTGTCTGGATGTGCAGTGAGAGCTTAAGATGGAATGGGTGACAAATTAGAACCTGTCAATCACTTTTAAGCCAGCACGTTTGCTGGGAGTTCTACACAGGTGTTACGTCTCCATGGAGTCATAGGCAAAGATTTGTAATGGTCTGGTACAGACTAGGCTACATTCTTTACCGTATTATGTTATGGCTGGGTGAGATTCTGCTGAACTGTTCACCTCAGCTCCTGGGGTACCTTGACTTCCTGCTGCCCTCAGTGTTACGGCCATAACTGTTCTGTAGCTGGATTTGTAGCATGTTCTTCTGGCCCTGATTTTAGAATTTCTCTCATTCCGAGAGTAAAATCTGGGTTACATTTTTGGGCAAAGCAGTTTTCTTTTTTTTTTTTACTGTGGCAGACTGTGACTTAGTTTTTAGAAAGAAACCAAAGTAGGTTGCCTTATGCTTGATGGGAGATTCAGGCTCGGGTTACCCTTCAAGTTAGTGTCCATTGTTCCTTGGCCTTTCATTACAGGTTAGAGTTTCATTGTGAGTTGTTGTTATGGCCTGCCTGAGTCAAGGTCTTAAATGGGACAACTGTGAGGGACAAAATGATCACTGGGATTTAGGGTACCCAACTTCATTGCAAGAAATGGGTCATGCAAAGTTCAGCAACTTCACTAAACTAATTTCCTTTGGCTTCTCCCGTTTTGCTCGGGGTTGCCACAGGGTACCGGATCTGCGTTTTGATTTGGCACAAGTTTTACTGTGGATGCCCTTCCTGACGCAACTCCAGATGTATATGGAGAATGGGGCACAGGTGGCCTTGAACCGGGAACCAGCAACTTTAATTTAATAATTCCATTAACAGTTCTGATTTTATCTTGGAAATGTTAGCTGTTTTTGTGATGATTGCAAAGCGGGAGATACCATTTTGTGGGATTGCTCACAGATCTAGTTATTTTTTCAGCATATTTACACATGACTACTAAATAGTACCACAGTGAGCTAGCCTGGCCTGGACTTAATAGTTCACTTTTGATTTGCAAAGAGGCGTTACCAATGAATGCAGACCAAAATGCCTCTGGACACAACTGGAAAAACCTACAACCAATCAGACTAACAAAATGTGCCTTACACTGAGTGACGCAAAATGTCGACAAACGGAATCCGTTTAGATGGCTAACATTGAATGTTTGATTGAGTTTATTTAGTAAGATAATATGCAAAATACAAAGTGCACATTAAAATACTGGGATAACATAATAAATTGTAAACACTTATTTTCATTGTGGTCTGTAAAATCAAGACAAAATAGGGGTAAACAACCTAGAAATAAAATGCTAAAGATAATGAATAATATGAGAAACAAAACTAATACTAGCAATACTAATAGTATCTAAAATAATGTAGTGATAATAAGTGTACATAAGTGTAAATTGCTCACCTAGACAAATGACATTGAAATAGATGATAATAAACGCAAATAGGAGTAAATTACACACATAAAGGTTGTAATAGACAAATAAATAGCACCAAAGATATATTGGCTATAAAAACAATTGACTGGAGAAATTACCTGATTATTACATCATAAAATAGTTATGTGACTCATGGTAAAATTGATAAAATAAAAAAAGATTTCATCTTAGTTTTAAAAATAGATTCAACATTGATGGACTGAAGTTGAGCTACACCAAGCTAATAATAACAAAACTTGGTTAATAAAAGAGCACTGTAAATGGTAAAAGTACTACATTACTATAGCGCTTTTCCATCTGAAGCAGAAGCTCAAAATGCCCACTGATGTCATGTGCTGCCCTGCAAGGCACTCAACTGCACACTTGGAGATTGAGGACCTTGACCAAGGGCTCTTGGTGTTTTCCTGGTCTGACAGGGATTTGAATCAAGAATCACCTCTCCTCCCTTGAGTCACAGCCCGCTGCTTTTATTTGTATTGATGATGTCGTCAAATCATCTTTTCAACACTACAACTAGTCTGAAGTTACCTTCCACAACTACAGCTAGGCTAGGTGGCTAGTTACAACATCCAAGTCATATGAGTGGTAGTTCAATATAATACACAGGCATTCAATCGATTTGTAATATAAGCGGAAATAGCATGACCGCTCATCTCTGAAGTGTAGATGCGTGACCGCAGTCCCTGGCAATGTCTGCTGCAAATTTCTGGCTTGTGAACCACAAGCTACATGGTAGTGATTCCCAGTTAGATCGCTTCCCTGATCTGTTTCTCCCTGAGATCAATCAATGGAGAAACAACTGTGCTACATCTTTTTAGCAACCAGTGGAGCTCACCTAGCCTAGCTGTAGTTATGGAACCTAACTGTTTATCATTGTATAAAGTGCGCCCCGTATCCGATTAACAGTTGTAATTTGCCTGGCCAAAAATCAGTCGGCTGGAAATGGGCTTCATTGGGAGAGGAGCAAGAATAATCTGCTACAGCAAATCAAATGCGAGTTCTCAGATTTGTCTGGTTCCCAGGCTAACAGTGAGCTCAACTACACCATTCACTTTGAAAAGTCCAGAGGAAGCTCCCTCAGTCTTATTTTCGTGTTTTAATAAGTTACACCCCCTCTCAGCTATCTCTTTCTTCCATGTTTTTTCTCCTGACCCACCGTCCCACCATTCGTTCCATTACTTTTCTATTTTACCAGCCAGTTATTAAAATAGATCTTATTAAAAGGCAGAGAAAAAGCTAATCTATATTTGCATTCAGTCTATAGCAATTCATTAATATTATGACATTTACAGGGAGCTTGGCGTGGCCCCGGCTGCCTGCTACCCTTTTCCCTCCCTGAAATGTTAATTTAAAAGTTCTGTCTTTGTAATGGAATAAGAAATCCTTTCTTGCCCTATCAATTCTGGGTGTTTGGTGAGGAATACTAATTCATCTGCAGATCCAACTGAGATAGCGTGTCACTCTGATGGAATAAGAAAAAGCAGGATTGGGTTTAAAGTTTTTTTTGTTTTTTTTAATGCCATGAATTGTGTGCATTTCTCTTTTCTGAGAAAACTCTTGTGTATACCTCATTTTCCTTATGTTGTGCAAATGTATATGTGTACATGCTTGTGTGTGTGTATGTTATTTGCTTTGTGTTGTAATACATTGGGGGTTTTTTTTTCCCAGGCATTGAAATCTGTATTTGGTGCCAAGAAAAACAAGCAATTTAAACAGAATGAAAAATATATTTGATTTGGATCGAACTCTTTGTCTTCCAGACTACTCACCATGTGCACGAGGCACTTTGGCAGCGTGGTGACACAGACTATACGGACATATAAGACAGACCAGTTTCCCCTGCTCCTTATAGTCATGGGCAAACGCACATCCAATGAAGTTCTTAATGTTATTCAGGGTAATTATGAATTTGCATATAACTTTGTAATTGATGTTAAAAATAAAAAGCTGAAATTATATGTTTCTGTGTAGACTTGAATACTTTTTTTAAGTTATAGACTTTCAATATAACAGTTGTGATTTTATTTTATCAGGTAACACAACAGTAGACGAGCTGATGATGAGGTTAATGGGAGCAATGGAGATTTTCACAGCACAGCAACAAGAGGACATCAAAGACGAGGTGAGGTTCCAGCACAATCAGGAAGCCTGTAACAGTACTCTTGTACAAACATCAGAAAATGCTTTGGATTATCACAAAAACATTGTGTAGGTTCAATGTAGTCACATTCTATACATTGTGCAAATGAAATTCATTCTTTTCAAATGAGAGAATGTAGTAAAGATACACCAAAAGCACAATGACAAGATTTGTGGCCCATCAGTATGAGAGACGACCCACCGCCACACATACACACTCACCCAGTCCATAAGCAGTCACTAAGGTACATAACAAATGGGACTGTTCAGTGACTGGCTGCTGTCATTATGCACCTTATATGACCAATAAATAAAACAGCATCACTATTTGTTGGGCTTGGCCTTGAAGGCACCTTACTGTGAGGCATCTTTTTTACTTGATGCAATTTCTTGTAGGTTGTATTTATCCTTCAGCAGTTTCCCTGAAAAAATGCAGAACAGTCTATTCTAAAATTATCATGACACAGTAGTATTACCTTTATGGTGGATACACTGAGAGGGGATTTATGTCTTGTCCATATAGCATTTATCAGTAACAACATGAGCTCACCAGGGGCAGATATTTCAGACAGTCACAGAAAAAAAATTCCACCACCTTGGCTGTTTTTATTTTTATTTTTATTTTTTATTTTTTTTATAAAGTTCATAGTTCTGTTGTCCTACTCTGAATGATAGGCAAAAATTTGCACGTGCAGGGCAGGGTTTAATGATATTTTGGATCTTGAAGTGTGAGATCAGTGTGTGGCCGCATTAAAAAATGTCAACATTGTTGATACAGATGTCAAAAATAATAATGTTTACCTTGACTACATCTTGCTGTGGTGAGTGTGTGATTGACCTTTCTATGAAAAACTTGAGCTTGACATGTTGCACGTTTATTTAACAATTTGGCTGGAGAAAATATTGAGCATTGGCTAGCAGGTTGCAGTGTTCGTCTTTTGTATGCTATTTTTACTAGCTGCCATGGGCTGAGGAAAGAAATACTTTCATTACCTTTAACTACTAGTGGTGTAATGGTACACTTCCTTCACTGTTCGGTATGAATCAAAGTTTCAAGGTCTCTGTACGGTTCAGATCATGGTACGTTCCTGTCAGGTTTCCTCATATGGGTATAGAACAAAAAACATCCATCCTGAACATTTTGCCTAAAGTTTTTACATTGCATTTTGTGTACCCACAATAAAAACAAACATCTGAACGTGAAAAATATAACTGACAGTCAGTGTTGCAGACCTCACAGTTTTTTACGGTCCACAGCTCACGGTTCAGTAGATGTAAAAAAAAATTTCCTTTCACAGTTTTTTTTGTTACACACCTACTAACTACACAAAATTCAGGAGAACATTTATAGAGGCTGCAACCGCAAACATTTAGGTGATATGCTTTTAAATAGAAGCCAAGCTAGATGTCTACAGACACGTCATACTGAAGGTGTAGATGCGGTGCTTCATGGTGAAAACATAAAGGATTTAGATACTCTAGTTGGCATTTGGATTTCGGTCCAAACAAAAGCAGCCAATTTTACATTTAATAATTTTTCTGTTTTGCCTGCATTGCTGATGGCCTTTGTCATGTTTACATATGAAGCTTTTTTTTTTTTTTAAGTTAAGCTAATTGAAAAATGGAGCTCAAGCAGCCACTACCTTTCATTAAAGTGGGCTAAAATCATATTTATAAATTGAATATAGCCCACATGACATAGCAAATCAAAAGATGAAAAGTGTTTTTTCTTTCAATAATGACCTTACTGGGGCAGCTGAGCTGATATTTTACTTCTGCGTGTTTCCCTGTGGTCTAACTAACAGGTAAATGGCAACATGCTGCAATCTGTTTGACGTTATTGTTAAACCCTTGTGTCTGACGTGGAATGCCAAGCACAGATTACTTATCATTTTGGAAACAAACAAGTTCTATATCACAATTAATCTCAACCCCATTTAATTCCAGTTCACTGTGCCAATCTCTGTCTTGGTCTTTGGATAGATACAGGACTCTGCACTACTGTCTGTCTGTAGATTACCTCTTTTGCTGCCATAGAAACTGGACAAACACCACTGAGAGAGTTGTTATATAGATGAAAGTGGGGAAATAATACTCTGGGAATCTGGCACAGCGTGACAGAGAGATTCTCTTGCTGTCAAAGACTTTCATCTGACCCTCTTAATCACTCTCCACTCTTTGTCACTGGAAAGATGTTGGGATATCAGAGTTGAGTTTTTCAAGTATGTTTACTCATCAAACATACATCAGCCGATGAATGCATGAGACTACATACAGTCAGGTCCATAAGTAATTGGACAGTGACTCAATTTTGTAGTTTAGCCTCTGTACACCATGACAATGGATTTGAAATGAAATAATCAAGATATGCTGGTAGTGTAGAGTGTTAGCTTTAATTCAAGGGGTTTAACAAAATATTGGATTAAGCATTGAAGAAATACACCCATTTTTATAGAGGTATCCCATGTGAAGTCGTCCAGTAACATGACACTCTGCAGTTGGCCATTTTGGGCGTCTCGCTTACCTGCTTATACCCGCAGGAGTCATTGTCTGTTTGTATTTCACCCACGTGAACATATCCCTCGACGCGCTGTTGTTCTGCCGTTTTGGACGTCTAGCTTTCCAACCACAACTAGGGATCTAATTTTATTTGAAGTTTTTTTTTCCCCATCTGTGAGTATAATGTCAGCACCAAATTTGTCTGCAGATGTAAGCCATTTTGAGGGTGAGAGTAAACAGAGGTATGTGGATAAACTGGGTCAGCTGGGGATACATGACCCGTATTGGTTCCCATCCAGCATGTTCACTGATGTGAGCCAATGTGACCCGGAAAGTGTGCCCACTTTTGCATACCACAATTTGTATCACTCTGTGATACATAATCCCTCTCGCTACATTGGCCAAGACATGAAAGCCTACAAAAGCCTAGATGCCTACAAGTATTTTGCAACAGGATTTGTCACAAACCTTCAGCGGTATTTGGTGCCTGGCAAAAGGACCATTGTCATTAAAACCAAAGTAAGTGATATTTAATTTTTTGCACATAACTTGAATAACTTCAGTGTTTCCCCTACAGTATTACGGACCTGGTGGGGCTGCCAGGCTAATGAGGACCCCTGCCAGGCCAGTTTTTTTTTTTTTTTAATAACGTCAACGAAAGATTACACCGATGAACTAACGTCAAATATCCCTCAATCAACAA
>OMMV01039522.1:0-11933 GCA_900302635.1 Chatrabus melanurus | reverse complement strand
TTTAAATAATAAAAAAAAAAAAAAAAAAAATACAGAAAGCTTTCAGCTTTTTCCCCACAAATGCAAAATGATGCATGAAGATATGTATGATATTTGTTCTGGCGTGGGAAGAAACAACGACTTTTCGTGTCAGCAGCACCGTTTCTATCTAATAACAGATTATTGCAAGGTGCTTGCATGCTTTCAGTAGAAGAGGAAAAGGGATTTGTGTGTTTGTGCTGCAGGTATCAATTTGAATTTCAGGTATTAATCAAGTGCTGTTTAGATTTGTGGAGACAAACACGAAGACACTTTATGGCTAAGTGATCCACACACGCCACAACCTGCAGCCCAGATGAGACAGAAACCAGGGTAACCCAACCAGAGAGGTGGAGTGATCCCGGACAAACGGCAACAACAAAAGAGCAGGACTGAGAATGAATTAAGAGCATTCAGTGTGAAAAAGAGAAGGAACCAGTGTGACTGAGTGAGAGGAAAAGAGAGCGGGAGAACTTGGGTGGACAATACAAACTTTACTCAATTTCAAATATTGTCTGCCGATAATCACCGTGGGGACAGTGGTAAGGAAGAACTCCCTCAACGTTTTTTGATAATAGGAAGAAACCTCAAGCAGGTGTGGTGACCATCTGCTTGTCACGGACCACACCCTCCTGTGTCTGTTAACGGCCACGGCTTTTCTCCCGCCCCCTTCGCGGTAGCCTCTCGTTCCGTCTACGTTCGCTCAGAACAGCGAAATGGTTTCTCTCCTTTTATCTCCTCACCGGCACACAGCTTTACTATCTAGCTTTCCGTGTTGTTGTTATCCGCTCCTCTCCTTGATTCAGCTTCTCTCGGTGGTGCACAATCCTGACCTCTGACCTCTCTTCGTTGTGTGGCTACCACGCGAGTCTGCGTTTCTGGCATAATCACCCGTGCCGCCAGCATGGGTTTCCAGCACTTCTGGGTTTCCAGCGATAATTGGGCGTCTGCTCTTTATAAGGACGTGCTGTCCCAGCGTTCCCCGCCAGATCGTCGGTTACCGTTCCACTTCCTAGTGTTCCTCGTGAGTATTTTCTGTGACAGCCAGAACTGCTTTGACCTCCCGCTTGTTGTTTTTGGACCTGTGATTCTGCTTCGTGTTTTTGGACGCCATAGCTCTGTTTTGCTGGATTGCTAGTTACTGACACCGATTGCACATGTGCCTGCTCCCCTTTGAGCTGAATTATTTTTGTTGGATTCTTTGAACTGATTATCACTCAGTGACTTAAGAACTGATTATTTTAACCCTTTTGAACAGCTTCACCTTTTGCGCTCTTGGAACTGAGTTTTTGAAGTCTTTGAACTGATTACCTTTTGTGATTCTTGGAACAGATTATTTTTTTGGGAGCTCATCTGAACTGTATTACCGGTGTACCTTTGGAACTGTATTAACGTTTGTTGCTGTGTCTCTCCTCAAAGACTGCTGCCACCGGCCCGCACAATCCTCACTACCGCCACCTGTGGTAACACGTGTGCATCGGCTGTTTTTTCTGGCCTGTATTGTAAATAAATGCCTTCCTTCAACCACGCCGTCTGCTCACTGCTCAAGGGTCTGGTTGTGGTTTTTGACACTGCGATGGCCATGCTTGCAAGACAAAACAAAAAGTATACAAACAAGATTGACGGAACATGCATCGACCAAAATGTTGCAGCTACACAACCATAATGGCAGATGGTTGAAAAGTCAACCAGGAGGTGAAGATTAAAGTCCCATTAAGATAGACTGCATTAGTAAGTCAGTGACTGTATTGATGCCAGATCCATCTTTGAAATAGGATATTCCCCAGTTCTCGCCCCAATCCTGATGCATTTCTGAACGCCCCCCCCCCTTCCCCCCACACACATACACACGATACCCCACATCCTATCCAGCAAGTTCTGCAGTTCAGATGTTCCAACATAGACTTCACACATCTCAATGCAGTATCCCAATCACACATGAGGTAACACAAGTTCAACCCACACCTTCTGGCATTCCCTAATTCTTTCACTGCCAATTCTCATCTGCCTCGGCACTGATATTAAACAGAAGGATCGCAACTGCAACATGTACGTTTTTTTGTTTTTTTTTAACCTTTATTTAACCAGGAGTAAAAGACTCACTGAGATTAAAGATCTCTTTTCCAAGAATGTCCTGGCCAAGACAACAGCAATGTGTGCATGTGTGTCATGCGGAGGTCTTCACGGGTTCACGGGGTTCTTGCTAACCACGGCCTGTCCAACTGGTCTAACCAGCTTTGGGTTATCTCTGTTTTCACTGGAGCAAACCTCAGTTCAGAACATCTGAGTGGATCCGAGTGACGCTATGAGTTCTGATTACATGATGAGAGTGTAATAACCACAAAGTGGTGCACAAAATCTCATACATATTTCAAAGTATTTTTTGGGGATGGATTTCGTACATATCCCACGTATTTTCCGGCGGGAGGTAGTGATGACGTCAACAACACCAAGGAATATGCACAAAATCTAGCGCTCAACTTTTCCGAAATGCGTAATGAGAAGATGTTGAAGAGAAATGTGTTTTCGGGGCAGCATGGTGTCTGATGTGTTTGACTGGTTGTCTGCACGGGTGGTTGCCATCCAGGACCCAGGTGGTGGGGTCTGGGACCAGTGCATGCTCCCAGACTTGACCTGACCTGAAGTGAAGTGCTTGGAAATTTGAGGCATGTAAAAGCAAGCATTTCTCCTGCTACAACAACGCGTGATCATCACAGTAAACTCAGTAAAACGCAGTAAAACGAGGACCATTTTGCCTATTGTGTGTGTGTTTGTGCAGAAACACTCACAGCATCACCTGGTTGCCCTCTCGGCCCAGGCGGCCCCTCAGAGCCCTGTTCAAATTAAAACAAACATTAAATACCACATCCAGAAACTTTCAAAAACAGAACTACTGCCCACCATGGTGTCCTCTCACCTTCTCTCCTAGCTCACCAGCAGGACCTGTAGGGCCCGGCTTTCCCCGATCCCCCTGAGAAAATTAAAAACAGGCAAATTGGCTTCATGAATTCTAAGCGAAATACCACTTATTGTCTCCGTGAACAGATAGCGTACTTTGTGTCCTTTGTCTCCAGGCAGACCTGGCAAGCCGTCGTACCCTCGGTCGCCCTGAGAGAGATTTGGACAGAGTGAGATTAGCTTGTATGCTAAGGCTGCACAGTCAGTGTGGAAGAAGGGCGATGCCATTTCTTACTCACTTTTGCTCCTGCCTCTCCTATTGCCCCTCGGCCCCCGTCGGCACCAGGTCGGCCCTAAAACGCACGTTATGCACGTGAGCTCGTTTGGATGCTTTAGAACGAGGTCATAATAACAGATTAAAATCAGAGGCTCTCAATGATTCAACCCCATTCCAAAATATGAAATTTTTCCTGCGGTTTGAAATATTGACATTTTTTTTGCTATATCCCAGAAGATAAGAGGAGTTGACCACAGTTGTCCCAACTTGCAGACACCTCTTTGCACAAGCAATATGGGGGGACGGGTCATTATTCCGAAGGTCCATTGGTCCGAAGGTCCATCAGTCCAAAAATTAGGGTTAAGGTTAGTTAGTTCGTTAATTAGTTACTTTTAAGGGTTAGGGTTAATAATTATAATAAATTTTTGGGTTTTGGGTTTTGGGGGCTTGCCCCCCCCCCCAATTTTACAAATAAAATCTTTACTCGTTGGGTATTTTATAAATATAATGCATATTTCTACCTATAGGTCCCTTAAAACTAACTCTATGGGCCTGCGGACCGATGGGCCTTCTTCTGCGGTCAGCTTTACTTCCTTTTAGGGAATTACATTACTTGCTATTACTCTCCCTGTCTCTCTGTGCTGCAGGTCAGCTAGCAAGAAAGGAAACGGTGTAGCCGGAAGTAAGAAATGTCCAAAATGGTGGGGGCTATCTATCACATTAGCTGTAGCCATCTGATTTTATAAAAGTCTGACCTACTGAAGAATAAATTGTCCAAAAAAAAGAGATCAATGTCATTTTCAGGTGGTTGTACTACAATAAGAAATACTACAAATATACTCCCTTCATGTAATTGCTAACTTATTTTTGGCTAGCGGAAATGCCAAGCAGCTAGCGATTGTTGCCTACCCACTAGTTTATGGCGGCAGGAATCACAGCCATGATACAACAAACACATTTTAAATTAAAATTCTTCCAAACTGTCCTAAAGGTAGCTGATGTGCAATTTATATTAGATTACATTAGATTAGCATGTAAAAAGCATGGGGATGAAAATTTGCTGTTATCTATGGGGACGGGTCAATATTCCGAACGTCCATTGGTCCGAAAATTAGGCCGAAGTCAATTCAGTATATTTTAGCACCGCAGGCCCATAGAATGATACAAAAGGGTTAGGTTTATAACCATTTTTAACAATTTTCGGACCAATGGACCTTCGGAATATTGACTAGTCACCATTATCTATCCCTAATGTGACAGCGGAATTACTCAAATTACTGAATGTTACTGAATTACTTAAGAAATACTGTTGAAAATGAGAACTGAAGAAAACAAATGTTTCAGGTGTGTGGTTCCTTACAAGTGTTAATTTGTTCAACAACATATTATAATATGTTACATTTGTTTCTCAGGTGTCTCTATGTAGGGCTTTTTAATCCAAATATAAACCAGCACTCAATCACTTTGCAAACACATCAGTTTCATTAGTTAAAAAAAAGAACAAGATCAGTTACACTATTTCTAGTCAATACATTTTTTTTTAAATAAGGCGCTAGGAGGTGCTATGATGGTACGTTTGAGTACATCAACACATAATGAGCTGTTTAGAGTTCATGCAACATAGTTTTAATACAATGTTATGTTTTCTAACAAAATGTAATTTAGAAAACAAATGAACAATTCTAATGCAAAGTAAAGTTTTAAAAATACAGTTAACTTAAGAGTCGGTAAATACCATTCATTCATTTTTCTATACCCGCTTATTCCAATTAAGGGTCACGGGGGGCCTGGAGCCTATCTCAGTTGTCATTGGGCGAGAGGCGGCGGCACCCTGGACAGGCCGCCAGTCTCGGTAAATACCATAAACCACAAATAGCTTTATATTTAATTATTTCTTCAGCTATTTTTCTGCCAGCAATTACAAAACAGGGGACTTCGCAAGTTTGGGAAATTACCGATTTAAGAGTTTGCTGTTTGAAAAAGAACAATAAAAAGAAGCAGCTTGCAGCAAATAGTCTCACCACTTTTCCAATTCGTCCATTCTGACCCGTGATACCTGGCAGTCCTAGAGGACCCTACAAGTCAGATGGTGCACAGACATCAAGATTAGGTGTCAGAAACAGCAAACACACGTCATGCAGTATGAATACTGCTCAGGTTAAAAAGTGTCAAGCAAAAAGAGTCAAATGGTGCTGAAATATTCTCCATCATGACCTGGTTTTATCCAACAAACTGAGCAGATTAGCCTGATGTTATGACAATCAGACAGCTTACCGTCGGCCCCATGTCTCCACTGTTCCCCTTAAGCCCCATCGGACCTGGTACACCCTGTGAAAAACAGTTTGCACCAATATAGTTTGGACTCTGGTTGTTGTGTTTGACTGCCTACCTATAGGTGTGCATTTACACAGTGTCATTTCCATTAACATGCAAAACCCTCACTCACCAGCGGTCCTGGTCTTCCCCTGAGGCCAAGCGGGCCAGGAGGTCCTTTCATAGACAGCTAGAAGAGGTCCAAACACATAATAATCACAAGCACTTCAGTTTGCGTTCCACAGCAGTTCTTCGGGTAATTGTTGCAGCATTGCTGCCGACCCTTATAAATTTTTCAAATCAATTATACTTTTATGAGGGTCATACTGCAAACTGACTTAGAGCCATTAATACATTAAAGGGGTCTCACTGCAAAATTACCTTTAATCTACCTTTTATCGTTAAATATAGTTTGAGTTTCATGTTAAACAGCCTCAAAGTTTCACAATTCTACATCCATGCATGTAAGAACTCTCCTCATATAAGCAAAATTTACACCTAAAACAGCTCCTGTTCCACCTCTGTGACGTATGTCACAGAAGTGCTTATCGTGTTCCTTTTTTCTTTTTTTTTTGGTGATATTGTGGCATGAGTGAACTTGCAGATGTTTTTGTACCTTAGTCTGCTGCAGGATGGCTTGAGCCTGCGCCTCCTGGGCTGAAACTACAACACCTCTTTTATCGCCACCTGTCTGGAACTGCACACCCACACACACACAAATGCGCACGCGCACACACGTACAGAGAAAGGCATAACAGGTTTTGAAGTCAAACTAAATACCCCTCCTACTGGCCAATGTAGAGTACTGCTCCTTAAATTTTTCTATGGTACGTTTGCAAGATCATCAAGCGGCAACCTCCGGTGCTGAGAAATGACGCCAACACAGAAGTGCCAAAACCTGCAGTTCCTTGAATGGCCACTTGAGGCTGGTTCCAAAAAGCGAGTCACTCCCCATAGAATCCCATGTTAAAATATCCAACTTCTCAGTAGAAAAAAAAAACATTTTTAGTCTCTATAGCTAGTTTTCCCGCTCATGACAACTGTATGGGGGTGAAAAATTATGAATAATTAGCAGCGTGGTTGCTTTGAGTGACCGCGAGTGTGCAGGCGGCCACCCGCTAGTAGAAGCCGCTAGCTGTGGACTTGACAGTGTTTGTCCTTCGTGAGCATTTTATCACAAATATCAACCCTACAAACAATCTTTGAAGTATCCTGTATTTTCGGTGAGTGAAATTTTTGTATTATTTAAATTGTATGTTAGCAGCATTTGCATTAATTTGCATGTATCGATAGCTGAGTGTAGGGGACGTGCCAGTTGGAGAAGCACATGTGCAGGGCCACAGCATGATGAGGTAGGGTGGCCAGTTCCTTTCCTCGCCACCTTATACCTTCCCCCCCCAACTATTAGTCAGGTACCGCTTTTACTGCTGGGTGGGCAGGAGGGGGGCATCAGGTGCCGCTTCTGCACAGAAGGCCAGTGCTCTAACCACTGAGCCACACCCCCCAAAAATATGCATTAATCAAAAAAAACCAAACCCAGGCTACCTTGCTTGTTACCCTTTAGCTAGCTTGGTAACTTCGATATAGGTGGGCGTGTCTGGGCTACATTTGTTCCTGCCAGCTCACCTGGGTCTTGCCCATGCTCCACCTAGAGTGACCACCTGTCCCGCTTTAGGTTGCACAGTACAGCAATTTGACCATTTGTCCCGTGTCCCGCATATTAAGAGAATGTCCCACTGTGTCATTGGTCAGACCAATGACACAGTGGGACATTCTCTTAATGCCTCAGTTCCTGTTCATCAGACCAAATAATCACTATGACAACTTTACAACCTGGAGCAGCGCAGGCGCATGTTACCGGTAAGATCATGATGTTTCCTGGAGGACCTGGGATTCCATCAGCTCCGTTCAGTCCCGGTCGCCCCGGAGGGCCCTGAGTTGAGAAAGATGAAAATTCAGTGGCACCAACATGTGGTTGGTTCGGTCACTTGCACGGGAAATCGGAGGCCTATCCTCACCAGTTCTCCGGGGTCTCCTCGAGGTCCCACCGGCCCAGTCACTCCAGGAGGTCCCGCCTCTCCCTGGATGTAAAATAAAAATGAACTGAGAACGCTGCTTTTTTTGTGTGTTTGTTTTCTTATGTTATTATTATTATTGTGTGTAATTTATTTTATTTTTTTTTAAACAATGAGGTAACAGCTGCAACAACCGCTAACCTGAGGTCCCAGAAGTCCGTACGGTCCCACAATTTGCGTTCCCTACAGAAATTTAAACAACAAAAATTGAAATCAACAATTAATATCTGAATTTTGATACAGCTATCACACTGAGTTTTTTCCCCCTTAGTTTGAGGAATGCACAGTTAGGTCCATATATATTTGGACAATGCCTCCGTGTTTTTGTTACTTTCGCGATGCAGACATTCGGCTTTAATTTGAGTAATGATATTTATTAAGTAACGGCTTCAACAGTCGTTATGTCCAAATTGAGGTAACGGTGTGGGAATTACAGCGCTGTTTTGTGTGTGTGTGTGTCCTCATTTTCAAGGGATCAAAAGTAATTGGACAGTTGGTTCTTTCAGATCCAGGTGTGTAATATTTCCGTATTATTTCAACAACTCAGCAAATAAAACATCTACAGTTCATTTTGTGTTACATATCCCTGTGAGTCGAGGTAAATCAGCTGTTAAATTTGCTTAGAGTGATCGTGTGTGAAGGAGAAAATTGAGTGATGTCATCAAAGTGCCTATGCCAAATCTGAGGGAGCTACAAGCTTCAGTGGCTGTGATTGGAGAGGTGTACAACACCTTCATGGTAGGGTGGCCCAAAGAAAGACGTGGCTAAAAGGAAGAAATATGGAATCTAGGCTTGAGTGTGTGTGTGAGTGTTTGCTCACCGCTCCCAAAGATGCCGGCTCTCCTTTCTGTCCTTTCTCTGGTATATCCTAATGGGACAACACAGAATCGTGATGAACATGAACAGACGTGTTGTTATCTGCTAGAACAGCAATTCCCAAAGTTAAGAACGCCGCGGCCCGCTTTGAAATCCGAAACTGTTCTACGGCTCGCCCAAACCTTTAATCACAATTTTGATCGACACGTGAGACTAAGATGAAGTATTTCTATAAATATATTGAACTAGGTCAGACAAATGAAGAACAACAACACTGATGTGAGCAACGCTTGTCTGTCTGTCTCTTTGTTCCCCTCCTAATCCCGGGTCCTTTGTCTGACTTCCACCAAACTTGGTGTGTAGATGAAAGTCAACCCCTGAACTGCCCTTAAAGGATTAGTTTAAGCAAAGGTCAAGGTCATTGGGGTCAAAGGACAAAATATAGGTTTTCACTGCAATGTCCAACAAACTTGGCAGACGTATGTAGGCGAGTTCTGGAATTTGCCAGGCAAAATGAAATTTACCAAAGGTCAATCATTGGGATCGAAGGTCAAAACTCAGATTTTTCACCCTGATGTCCACCAGACTTGGCGCATTTATGTAGGTGAGTTCTGGAATTGCTAAGGCAAGACCAAATTAACCAAAGGTCAATCATTGGGGTCTAAGGTCAAAACTTAGTTTTTGGTTTGTTTATTTTTACTGCGATTTGCATCAAACGTGACGCACATATGGAGGCGGGTTCCGTAATTGTCCAGGTAGGTCAAATTTGTCAAAGGTCAGTCACTGGGGCCAAGGTCATGTTTGCCTGTCTGTTTGTTGGCTGACTCCTCCCGGGTCACTTTGCTGATTTCTACCAAACTTGGCATGACAATGAAGGGTGACTCCGTAATTGCCCTGAGAGGATTCATTTTGGACCAAATGTGGCGCACAAATGAATTGCCTGACAAGGTCAGACAGAGGTCAGTTATTTGGGTGAAGGTCACTGGGGTCAAATGTCAGACTGCCGTAATTCCTACTGTCTTCATGCCCACAAGTACTATTACTCAGTGTAATTTAAATCCAATGGCTTTGTTTTCTTACTTCTAATTACATTTAAAAAAATAATCATCAATATTTTGGGGTCATTTTATACATTATTCCAAAATTGAAAATCAAAGACATTTTTACTTATTTTTAATGACCTCTCACGGGCCCATATGCAGTACCTTCATTGCCCACAAGGGGGCCGCGGCCCACACTTTGGGAATCACTGCCGGAGACGGAGGGTTTTTTTTATGTAGACGTGTGCGGTGAATGTGAACAGCACCTCTGTGTTCAAAGTGTACTCTCGCTCTCTCGCCGCTGGTCCATAGCGCTCGTCGTATTCTTCCTCGTACTCGTACTCATTCACCTGGTCGTAATCTGTTGTGTTGTCGTAGTCTTCATACTCTATGATCTGTGGAGTCATGTGAAGACACAAACAATGAGGGGAAGACGCAGAAAGGTAACGCACGTCGCAGTGATTCCTGCGGTGAGTCTCACCTCGTACTCTGTGACGTTAGGACCTGACGTCACTGTGGATACAGAGAAGTCTTCATAGAGGTCGCTGTAGTCAAACTCCTCAAACTCTCTGACCACAGGTTTCTTTGGCTCGTTCTCCACCTGAAGGCCACACAAGATATTAATAAAATTCTTCAGTTTCAGCGTGATGGCGAGTCAGAGTGTTTTCATGCCGATTACAATAAAACATCTGTAATAAAACAGATGTCCTGCAAGGGTTGGTACGGTGGCCAAGAGAGGCCGCAACACTTCCAAATTAAGACAACATGAGCAAATGCAGAAAAAAACAAATACACCAAAGGCCTGCATCAATTCAACAACAGGTAGAAATGTCAATCAATATCTTGCAAATTAAAAAAAAAAAAACATATGCAAACACAGAGAACGCAAATATAACCTCACGCAACATGTAACAATTTAATTTGATAACATGTCTGCTGCAAACGCAGACGATGCATCCGAAAACCCAGACATTTTGCAAAACTCCACAACAGAACAGAAGTACTGACAACACAAAAAGAGGTTTCTGCCCGGAGGAGTTTTACTGACTTCTACTGTTATGTGCAATGCAAATAAAATAATAAAAAGTGAACATATAGCTAACCCAAGAGTAAAATCATCAATAAAGTAAATAAATAAACTTGCTCATCTCTGCCGACCAGGTAGAGATAAAGTGCAGCGCGCCGCAATGCACTGAACCAACCGACACCAAACGTCCTGCGGGCAGAAACCGCTTTTTGTGTTGTTCGTACTTGTGTTGCGCTGTGGAGCTTTGCAGCTCTTCTGCGTTTTTGCGTGCGTTGTGTGAATGTGCAGACAACACGTTATCAAATTAAATTGCTGCATGTGCTGCAGGTTATATTGGCTTTGGGCTGTCTGTGTTTGCAAGCATTTTTTTTAAAAATTTGCAAGACGTTTTTTGAAGCAACTACCCGTTGTTGAATTGATTTTGGTCCATATTGACGTGATAACATCACGCTGTTGACGCACTACTACGACACCAGCCTGAACTGTTTATACATGGCAGAATGGATTCATGCTTTCTTTTTGTTTATGTCAAATTCTGGTCCTACCATCTGAATGTCGCAGCAGAAATCATCAGACTCTGCAATGTTCTTCCAATCTTCCATTGTCCAATTTGATGAGCCTGTGCCCACTGCAGCCTCAGTTTCCTGTCCTGAGCTGACAGGAAGTGGCACTTGTTGTGATCTTCTGCTGTTGTGGACCATCTGCTTCAAGCTTCTACATGTTGTGCATTCCGAGATGCTCTGCTGCACCACACCGTTATAAATAGTGGATATTTGAGTTAGCTCAAACTAGTCTGGCCATTTTTCTCTGACCTCCGACATCAACAAGATATTTGTGCTCAGAGAACCGATGCTCACTGGATGTTTCTTCCTTTCCAGACCAGTTCTCTGTAGACTGGAGAGATGGTTGTGTGTGAAAATCCCGGTTGATCATTAGTTTCTGAAATACTCAAACCAGATTGTCTGGCACTTAAATCGCATTTCTTCCCCGTTCTGTTTGGTTTGAACTTCAGCAGATCCTCTTGATCATGTCTACATGCTAAATGCATTAGGTTTCTGCCACATGATTAGCTCATTAGAAATTTGCTTTAATGTGCAGTTGAACAGGCGTACCTAATTTTATGGCTGGTGAGTGTGTGTGCACCATGAGGCGGTCACACAGTCCCACGTAATGTATTGTGGCTTATTTATGGTTGCATTGATTGTTGATGTTGTCTTGTATGGTTAATAAGTATTAAAACACAGTAATAAAGCCTGGTGTTAGTATTAATAATTTGGTAATATAGCACAGTGGTTCACAAATATGTTCTGTCCAGCTGATTTAAAAAAAACAAAAGTCACCCATTACAAGCATGTGGTAAACTGGTTTTAACTTTAATTTAAGTTGGTGTTTGGAACACTAAAAAAAAAAAAATGCTACCAGCTGAATTTTATGGGAGTAACATTAGCAAACATGTGTCCTGCACACTT